>JACEGR010008021.1:0-41854 GCA_014170235.1 Listronotus bonariensis
GATCCGAGGCGTTAAAGAGTTTTAAAAAGTCACTATTCTTTAAAGATCTTAAAAACGCTTTAACCGATTTGGATGAAATTTGGCACATTTATTTAATGTAATAAGGCGCTTGTGAAGCTCAACGTAGATTTAAATTATTGGGTTCAGCGGAGTCTCAATTGGCACCACAGCCAATAATTTTTAAAAAAGTACGCCACTGACTTTTTATAAGGTTTTTATATCTTTTTTCGATTAGTTTTGGCGTTAGAAATAAAACGAGGAAATATCTACTATTTTTAGGATTTGGATGGCTATATTTTTAAAACTATAAAACATAGACACATTAAATGTGGTAATTTGTTAAAGCTCCTTAAAATACCTTTTTAATGATAATACCATATACAGGGTGTTTTATAAAAAAAACAGTTTACTAATAAAATCCTGAGGATGGCCATATTTCCGAAACTATGAAAAATTGGATATATCACAAGTAGACTTTTTTAAAGAGTTTTGAAAGATTTTTCTTATGGTGATAAAATACACAGGGTGTTTCATTAAAAAAAAAGGTTTTTTGCTGTATAACTCAAAAACCCGATTGTCAACTGATTTTTCTTATCTATAGTTCTAAAGCGTGTGAAAAATGCTACTAGTTTGCCAATTTAAACTATGTCGTATTTTAAGTAATAACGAAGTTACCAATGACGGACAGTTAATTTGGATGTCCCTGTATATTATTAGTTAAAATTAAAAACTTACTTACTTGGTCATAAATTAAACCAAATTGTTATGAATATTGAAGATTTTTTTAAAAGATATAACGTTGCCGATCTTTTTGAACTACTTGTAACAAATAATTTAGTTGCTCTCCATCTTTAGTAAGGAAATTGTTATATTCTTTAATTAAAGCAATTTTTCTTTCAGCTATGTCATTCGTTACTTTTAACGTTTTAAAAAATCAGCAGACCAAGATGAAATGTCTTTGTCTAAAATATCGTTAGGTAAATTAAATTTTTAAACAATTCCAATGATTTTTTGGTACGAACTTACTCAAAACTTTTTGTAAGAATATTTCAATAAAACTCAATGCTGAGAAATAGAAACATCAATTTTTACAAATTTCAACAAATTTCTTTATCTATCACTTATAGTAGAAAAATAGCAATATTACCGACAAAATTTCTTTTCGAACTGATCGATTTTTTTCAGATGACTGCAAAATGCAATTATGTAACAAAAATAATAATAACTTATTGGCATCTAGTGATACAATATAACGTCCTTAAATTTAAAAACTATATGATTGCACTGAAGAAAATAAATTGCTGGGTAGTAATTTCGTTGTCACCCGGAATATACCGCTTGTTGAATATTTCAAATTCCCCAGGGGTGCCAGAGTGGCATCAATCGGATTCTTAAATAAGACCCCTATATAACCTAAAACTGCAAAAACCCTAAAAGCATACGCTAATAACATCTAAATGTAAAAATTACTTTTTACACCTCAAGAGGCGTGTATTTTCTTAAATTTAACCCCTATGTAAATTTTGACTTTAGAATTGTATTTAGCAACCTCGAAAACCTATAAAAGCATGTCTAACAGAGCCGTGTTGCTTAAAATTTAAGAAAAACCTTACCCCGGACGACATCTTGAATATTTCAAATTGCCCAAGGGAGCCAGGGTGGCGACAATCGGATTCTTGAATTATAGACACCCTATATAACCAAAACTGCAAAAAAACCTTCCCTATACCCGAATTCCAGGTTAAGGCCGATTTTGCCATTTGACCACCAGACTAAAAGAATTTAGAGAAATTTAGCATCTATGCCCCCTCCCCTAAACTATGGCCCATCACAATTTTCTTTATTAAAATTAATGTTTTTTTTTTTTAACTTTAAATCTTCCTAAAAGCATCCTCTATTCCTCCAAGAACGTCCACCCGATTTTTTGTCGAACGCCACTGTTTATTTTGCCCTTTAATAATTTACTATTATAAAATTATGTCTAACATTGGGAAAATCAAGGATCACGAAATGTTTGAGATACCCTTTTTGTTATTTTTTTCTCTTCCAAAAACCCTATTTTCAAAAATTACTGTAGACTGTACCTGTAAGTGAACAACATCCTGTATATGGTATGTGATAAAGTAATGTGTGTGGAGAATAATTTGGGAAAAAATAAGGTAGGTAGCTATTATACACTTTTTGATTAAATTTTTAATGTTTTTAATTAGGTAGTCTCAAAAATATGTTTTTCTGATTTTTTTTTCTATTTTTCAAAGTTATATTTACGCGATTTTGAACCATCCTGTATATCCTAGGGCAAATTTCATTATAGTTTTTAGCATTTCAGACAAAGCAAAATTTTTAATGAGGAATAACTCTTTTTTCGAAATATTAAAAATATTTTTTACAGGTATAGTTAAGTCCATCCGTGGACACAGTGTATGTTTTTTAATAAAGCAATTATGTTGCGATTTTAATAAATATTTTTCAGTATATAGAAGAATATTATAATGTATAAAAACGTTTTTATTGAAATCCCATATCAATTACCGACCAGGGCCCCGATTTTCGACCTTTCGACGGGAGTGGAAATTTCTGATGGAAAAGGTGTTTTGTTTGCCTCTGTCTATTACAATCAAAAATAGGTAATTTGAAAAGAGAGGGAAGAAACCTCCTCCATCAGAAATTTAAGACAGAAAAAAGGAAATAAATATTTTTTAACAAATTTTCAGACACCCAGTATACATAATTTTTATACAATTTATAATTATGTCTCTTAGGCGTTTCATTGGAAATGAAGTCGATTTGACTTTTCTGGCCCTAGATGTACATGTATGCAAAATTTAATCAAAATTTCCGCCGATTTACGGGTTACTTTTTTTTCGGACAATCCCGAAAAATGCTTAAGTATTATACTTGTATTTAGATAGTTGCTAAATTTTGTTTGTTACAGTTCGGCATTTGGTCAATGACATTATCAGCTATAAAACAAAAATATTTATTAAACTGCTCAGCAGCTAAAGTATCAGAACAGTTGCGCACAGAAGCATGATTCAATCTGCCACATTAAAGCCTGTTCGCTGTATTTATGAGCTGATTTTTTTTGAATTTTGGAGATATAGATATTAAAGTTTTTTTTTTTAAAGTTTATTTGTTTTCTGGGAGATTACGTTTAAACAAAATAATATTTGACTTTTCTCCAGAATAAAAAGGTCTAACCAGAACTAACCAGAACATTTTAAGAAAATTAAAACTTTTTATATACTATGAAGAACCATTCTGTCCTTGCATAATATAATAAAAGTTAAGATTACTTTAAAAGAAATAAATTCATAAAAAAAATTATATAAAACTACTTACATAACAAGGAAGGTTCCAAAAATGTTTTTAGGCAATCTTAACTTTTATTATATTATGCAAGGACAGAATAGTTCTTCATAGTATATAAAAAGTTTTAATTTTCTTAAAATGTTTAATAAACTTTTTTATTCTGTAGAAAAGCCAAATATTATTTTGTTTAAACGTAATCTCACAGAAAACAAATAAACTTTAAAATACTTTATTATATGGCTAAACATTTTTTACTATTTTTCTTTTTCTGGTTATGATACCTAATAGGTGTGTCTTTTACCACTTAATTTTTTTTGTAAAGTATTGTCAAACTCTAAACTGTCAATCAGTCGTTGTATTTAAAAAAAAGTTTTTTCACATTTTTAGTCAGTTTAACAGCAAGATTTTTAGTAAACTGTTTACCACATTTTTGGTAAACCACATTTTTGAGACGCAACCATTAGCCCAGTTTACGTTCTGGCGTCTTGTTAAGATTTTATTTTATTAGAATAAACTAATTTTAACCGAGGGCTAATGAACCTGTGTTTGGGGTTTGAAACCTTTCTTGTTATGTAAGTAGTTTTATAATATTATTTTTATTAATTTATTTCTTTTAAAGTAATTCTAACTTTTATTATATTATGCAAGGACAGAAATAGTTCTTCATAGTATATAAAAAGTTTTAATTTTCTTAAAATTTTGTGTATTTCAAATTATTGATATTTTTTTACTTACTCTTTAGTTTATGTCCTATTATAATATAGTGGTCCCCAACTTTTTGAGATTGAATTAAATATGAATTTAATATAATAATAATTATATAAAAATTTAATGAGGTAATGATGATAAGGGAATGACGAAATGAAACAAAATCGGCAAAAGCTTATAAAAACAAAACCTTACTTTCTTACAAACTGTAAATAGTACTTAAATACTATGGAAAACATATAAAAATATGCTATTATTATTAAATAAAAAGTGCTTTTCTTATGACAGCATTACATGAGGGAATACTTTAAAAAATGTAATATTTAAAAACTTGTCAAATTTAATTTAACAAAACATCTTTTCTTCAACCGTCCGCTATAGTGAATGTTGTCGAAGCAAATTGTTGCCAACTCAACAAAATTGCAGTGTCTTTAAATTTTGCGCCAATCACACTGTTTCAAAACGGTGAGGGAATGATCGATTTTTCGCGGACAAATTTTGAGATAACAAACAATAAGTTAGGAATTTTATGATTTAAGTTAATGATTCTTTCCGAATTTAGCAGTTGGGACATAGTAAGGGAATGATTTCAGGGTACTTTCCTGGGTATATCTTTTTGTTTATCATATTAGTTCTAGTGCACTAGATTTTGTTCTTGCTTATTTCTCCGGTTCTGGGGTAGAATAAGTCGTTCGCTGCTGTATTCTTTGAATTCTTTGCACATATACTGGGCACGAGGGATCTCGGGCTAGATGATATCCTTTAGGTAATTGAGTAGCGTTATGGGTACTTCCACATTTATGACAACATCATCATCTGTTACGTAGTGTTTGGCCACATTACCAAATTAACAACATTTAAAACATAGTGCCACATTGGTGTATTAAAGTGTATTCTATTACATATGCTGAACAAAGGTCATACACTAATTTATTATTTCTTAGAAGTCACTTAAATATGGCCGGAGATGTCTGGAATATCCAGTTTTTCTTTGAAATATTTTTACACCCTCTTCTTGTGACATCTTTAAATTGTTTATTAACGTCTTGACCAAAAGTATTAATTATATCGGGATTATCAGTAATACATTTTTTTTAAATATTTTGGGGTGTAACCTTTGAGAATCCCAGTAATCATTACCATTGGATCTAGATTGGAAGTATTTTTGATTTCAAGATTTGTTTTGTTGTTGCAAGAGTTTTTTTTGGCCCTTAATTTTTATCAATGTTTCGTGCTTTCTGGTTGGTGAGGGAGAAGTTTTCCATTCTGTGGTAGTTGAGCTTGACGTTGTATTGTTGCTGGCTGGTACCCGTCTTATTACTTCACTGAATAAAGTCCTTCCTTTTCTTTGGTGCTGGGGCGTGTTCCTCTCACTTGGTGCAGTTTTTATATCTAATGCTACATCTTTTATTTTATTATTAGGTTCTAAAGTGTATTTTTCAACTTGACCTATCCTAAACGCTAGGGTTGTTACATGTTTATGCACCGTAAATAGATCACAAGTACTTTTCTAGCTTCATCTAGCGGCATTAAATCAATATTTTTCTGTAATCGTTCGAGAGAATCTAGAATTTCATTTAAAATATCTTCTGGAGAGTTAATAGTAATACAGCAAGATTTCTCTTAAGCATCTACCATCTTCCATACAAGACTCTGTATTCGGCTTTTTAATTTTGTTTCTTTCTAAAATTGTTGGGCTTGAGTTGGATCTGGATCGTTTTTGAGAGTTCATGTTGAGGAAATAAGCCGATTCTTCATAAAATACCTCATCATCCACTTTATCTATAATGTTATTACTCTTTTCCATATTGTCTTTAGTATTCTGAGGAGGGGTACGAGCGACGGAATTTCTTGGTTTGAAAATGAATATCTTCCGTTAAATTATCGTCATTTATGCTAGAACTCTCTAATATATTAGTATTCTAATCATCATTTCGATCTTATCAATCTTTTAAATCTTTTTGCACAGGTTTATCAAGATACGTTTTTGTCTGCCTGGGATTTAAATTTGTACCAATAATTTCGTGTATTATCATCTGTAGAAATATTTGTTATGTTCAACGACGACGCTCTTTTTTTACCTGACGTAGATTGTTTTGATCACTTTTTATTGTCACTTTTAACTTTACCGTCACTATTTAATTCCATGATACAAAATTCAGTCAATAATAATTTTATACTAACACCAAAAAAAAGCAAAATACAACGGAGCGAAATAAGTACGTCTATACTCTACCGTTCGGCGGATTGGCCGTTTATACTAGAGACGGTTCCATTAATGTATACAAAATTTGGAGCCTCAACAGATGCAGTTCATTCTTATAATACTCGTCAGGTAGGAGTATTACCTTTACCAATCCCGCGCTCGAGTTTAATCAAATCATCCCTCTTTTATGATGCAAAAAAAATTGTAATCATCTGCCAATTGCTATAAAATATTAAAGCCAATAAATAAATTTAAAAGGGTCGTTAAGTCGTTATTACTGAACAGGGCATATTATTCTTTGGCTGAGTATTTTAGCGACCGTCTATAGGTATTAAAAAGTTCTAGTCTTATTTTAAGTTCAATTTATTTATATTGTTACAGACTTTCAAAAATGTGTTTAGGTTATAGAATTTTAGAGAGTTAGGATCATTTAATTTAGTTTGTTAATTTATTTAAATAATTTACCTTAATTTTTCCAAGTTCTTTCATCACTTTCGAAGGTTTCCGAAAACGCCCGAATTATCTATTAATAACTTTTATGCCATCATGTACTATGGAATTTTCACGATATTTCTCGAATATTCTAGATCATTCTTTACTCTTCCACCATACTATAAAAGGGCGACGGGAAACTTCGGATCAGTCAGTATAAATTCGACTTTTGTGTTGTAAACTTCGAGACATTGACAAGAGTAGATTTTGTCGTTGTTGTAACCATAGTTACGTTCCATTGTTAATAAAGGTATAAAAACGAAGACACGTGTTTTTATACGAGGTGATCCGGAACATTTGGTGTCGGAAGTGGAACGAGGTTACTCAAGGAAGCCCAAGTGGTAAGAAGAGTGAATGCCAGTTGAGACAAGACAATACACAGCAAGTATGGAGGAGATAAGTACGCTAATTAGAAAAATGATGGAAGAAATGAAGACGAGCCAAGAATCCCTGAAAGAAGACCTAAAGAAAGAAATGCAAACAAGCCAAGAAGACATTAAAAATGAAATGAAGACCAATTTAGAAGAAATGAAGAAAAGTCAAGAAGAAATGAAGACAAATCAAAAAGAAATGAAGCGGGAAATCAAAATTAGTCAAGCAGAAACGAGACAACAAATCGAGAAAATTCAAAAGACATAAAAAAAGGACAAGAACAAATGAAGCAAGAGATAAAAGAAAAGATAGTGAAGATTCGAGAACACCTGAGGGGAGAATTTCATCAATGCCAAGATGAGATGAGAAAGGAAATGTTGCTTGAATTAAAACTTACAAAAGAAGATGTCAAAGAAGATATAGAAGAAATACAACAGACTGTGCAGTTGGTTCAAGGTCAAATGCAACAAGAAGTGCAGCAATTACACCGGCAAATTCAAAATATAGCCAGTACAGGTGTCGTTCCAGGATGTGGTACTCCAGCAATTGTTATGAAACCACCAACTTTTGACGGAAAGGTACCGTGGGTTACGTACCTTAGACAATTTGAAGCAGCTGCGAACGGCAATAATTGGAGTTTACCAGAAAAGGCACGCGCACTAGTGCTTGCTCTACGAGGTGAAGCCATGGAGGTATTAAGAAACATTCCTGAAGAGAAACAAGGCGACTATGAATCGATTGTAATGTTCCTGGAAATGAGATATGGCGAGACACATTTGCAGGAAGTTTATAAGGCGCAGCTCCAGGGACGAAGACAGAAATATAACGAAAGCCTTCAGGAATACGAAGCTGACATCGTACGTTTAATTAATCTGACATACCCGACATACCCAGAAGAAATAAAACAAGAACTAGCCGTGGGTAGTTTCATTGAAGGTCTTCGCGACCCAGACATGAATCAGGCTTTAAGAATGGCCAGATTGAAGAAAATATCGGAAGCTCTTGCCTACGCGCTTCAATTCGAAACAGCCAAACAAACGTCCAGGAGTCAGACAAGAATAAGAAGAATAAACTTTGTACCAGAAGAAGACAATTCAAATAAAGATTTTGCAAGAGTAATGAAGGAGTTGCAGGAAATTTTCCTTAAGAAGCAAACAGAAGAAGACAACAGTATGACATTTAAAAGAAGAAATACTATCCGCTGTTGGAAGTGTGGTAGAGAGGGGCATCTACAGAGAAATTGTACCAGATTCAATGCCCCTGTTAGCGATCCGGAAAACTCCCAGTAGCCAGCTTCAAGGGGCGAAAGCTGGCTAGGTGCTACCAAGCCCCATCAACAACAATAATTAGGGTATCCCGGCTGCAGAACAATGGCTCCAGCTTGGTAGTACCTGGAAACGTATGCGGTCGGGAATGTGAGCTGGTACTAGACACTGGTTCCACACATACCATCGTGAGGCCGAACATCGTTGCTCACTGTAAAATATTCCGCCCTGAAAAGAATTACCTCTTGGAAACTGCTAATGGAGAAGTTATACCAATTAAAGGCATACATGAAGCCAGAATAACCCTAGGAACAACAACATTTATCCATGTCGTGTTTGTTGCCGACATCCTGGACGAAGTTATCCTTGGCCTTGACATTATGGAGAATCAGAAGTTTGTACTAGACCTTCCACAACGGGTACTGCGAACAAATAATGAAGAGATCGTAATGAGATTACCACGGAGTAGTGAAGCTTCGATTCGAGAAGTTATCCTCACAGAAGATGTCATTCTACCGCCAAACTCAGAAAGCATCATACAAGCAAGGTTTGAAGACTCAGAAGAAGGTGAAATCGTTTTAGTCGAACCAGTAGAAAATTGTCCGTTATACGCTAAAGGAATTCTACCAGCAAGAACTTTGGCGCAAACCAAAGGAAATATGGTATTTGTGAGAATGATGAACCTGAAAGATTTCCCTCAACAGGTTAAAATGGGTGACAAAATCGGTACCTGTCAACCTGCTGCTATGATAGTTACCTATCCCTGTACCACACCTGCAGGAGTCTCTACACGTAAACTACCTGATGCTCTACAAGACCTGGTGATTTCATCAAAATCCTTGTTAGACCCAGTCCAAGTATCTATGCTGGAAGAACTTTTAAGAAGAAATCAAGATGTTTTCTCTTTATCCGAAAAAGATTTGGGTAAAACCAGTGTAGTTCAACATCGAATAAACACTGGAGACGCATCACCGATAAAACAACCACCCAGAAGAATTCCTTTAGCCAAGAAAGAAGAAGTTGAAAAGTTACTTGAAGACATGCAAAATCAAGGCATCATAGAACCATCCCAGAGCCCATGGTCATCTCCAGTAGTCCTAGTTAAGAAGAAAGATGGTTCCACCAGATTTTGTGTTGATTTCCGAAGACTGAATGACGTCACGAAGAAGGACAGTTTTCCACTACCAAGAATTGACGATACCCTAGACACACTAACGGGGTCAAAATGGTTTTCCACATTAGACTTAAAAAGTGGTTATTGGCAAGTAGAACTTCATCCGGAAGATAAGGAAAAATCTGCTTTTTCGACCGGGACCGGACTGTGGCAATTTAATGTTATGCCCTTTGGATTATGCAATGCCCCTGCTACATTTGAACGTTTGATGGAGTTAACACTACGGGGACTAACTTGGAAAACATGCTTAGTATACCTTGATGACATAATAATTCTTGGAAAAACATTTGATGACCACCTGAAAAATGTTGAAGAGGTTTTTCAAAAGCTTAGATCCGCCCAGCTGAAGCTTAGCCCAAAGAAATGTCACCTGTTCCAGAAAGAAGTCAAGTACCTGGGGCATATAATTACAGAAGAAGGAGTAAAAACTGATCCAGAGAAGACTGAAGCTATCCAGAACTGGCCTGTACCAAAGAACAAGCATGAAATTAGAAGTTTTCTGGGATTGTGTACCTATTACAGACGGTTCATACATGGGTTTGCCGATATTGCAAGACCATTACATCGTCTTACGGAAAACAACAACAGCTACGAATGGACTGAAGATTGCCAAGCAGCTTTTGTACACCTAAAGAAAGCCCTGTGCAATCCCCCGGTGTTGTCATATCCACAACCAAATCAAACATTTATTGTGGACACTGATGCGAGCAACACTGCTATTGGTGGAATTTTGTCACAGATGCAAGATGGCCAAGAAAAAGTAATAGCCTATTTTAGCAAAGTCCTTTCCAAACCTGAACGAAATTATTGTGTCACCAGAAAAGAACTTTTGGCTATTGTTAAATCCCTAGAGCATTTTCATAAATACCTGTATGGCCAGAAATTCCACCTAAGAACGGACCATGCATCACTTAAATGGTTGCTTCAGTTCAAGAACCCTGAAGGTCAGATAGCACGATGGCTACAACGCATTCAAGAATATGATTTCAAAATTGAACATCGAAGGGGACTGAACCATAAGAATGCTGACGCTTTATCAAGACGACCTTGCCCGGATGATTGTAAACACTGCAGCAGACGAGAAGAACATGAAGATCCTGATGAATTTCACTGCCGAAGAACACGTCTCCAGTGCTCTCAAGAATGGGATCCTAAGATCTTGGCCAAAGAACAACTAGAAGATCCCGATCTTGGAGACATTATCAAACTTAAGACAGAAAATTTGGAAAGACCGCCATATCAGAAAATAGCCTCCAAGTCTCCAAGACATAAGGGGTACTGGGCCATATGGGACTCTTTGATTATTAAAGATGGCCTACTACAAAGGGTCTGGGAAAGTTCTGACGGCAAAACCCATAAACATCAGATAATCCTACCAACCAAAAGGATCCCTGAAGTATTGCAAGCCTTGCATAATGGTGTAGGAGGTGGCCATTTCGGAGTTATGAAGACTCTTGAAAAGGTTCGAGAAAGGTTCTACTGGCTGGGAAGCCGTGCAGACGTAAAAGACTGGTGCAGAAGGTGTAAGGACTGCGCTTCCAGCAAGGGGCCCAAAACACGAAGCCATGGCAAGATGAAGCAATACAATGTAGGGGCACCTTTTGAAAGAATTGCCATAGACATAGCAGGGCCATTTCCAGTTAGTAAATCAGGGAATCGCTATATCTTGGTAGCGATGGATTACTTCAGTAAATGGCCAGAAGTCTACCCAATCCCAAATCAAGAAGCTATAACTGTTGCCGATGTATTATTTCAACAATGGATTTGTCGCTATGGAGTTCCTAGAGAAATACATTCCGATCAAGGCAGAAACTTTGAGTCCGATCTTTTCAAGAACCTTTGTAATCTCCTGGGAATCCATAAAACAAGAACAACACCTCTTCATCCCCAGTCCGATGGCATGGTAGAGCGGTTTAACAGAACACTTGATAACTACCTGAAAATTAAAGTAAATGACCAACAAAGTGACTGGGATAACTGTATACAGCCGTTTTTATTAGCATACCGCTCCGCAATTCACGAAACTACTGGCGAAACACCTGCTAAAATCATTTTCGGAGCGGAAATATGTCTTCCAGTTGACTTACTTACAGGACGACCTTCCACCAATGAAGAATCAGCAGAAGACTATGTAAGTCAACTAAGTAAACAGCTACAGAGGATACATGAAGAGGTGCGTACCAAGTTACAAAAAGGAAGTGACCGTATGAAATCCCGCTATGACTTGAAAGCTAACCATCAGGGATTTGTCGTCGGTGAAAAAGTTTGGTTATACAATCCAAGAAGAACCAAGGGGCGTTCACCGAAATTACAGAAGTCATGGGAGGGACCATATAAAGTGGTGACACGGCTTAATGATCTGGTGTACCGTATACAGAAGAGTCCACAGGCAAAGATGAAAGTAGTACATCTAGAAAGGCTAAGCCGTTATCAAGACAGTGAAGATACTTGATCGAGACGATCAAAACTTGGAAGGGGGCAATGTTACAGACTTTCAAAAATGTGTTTAGGTTATAGAATTTTAGAGAGTTAGGATCATTTAATTTAGTTTGTTAATTTATTTAAATAATTTACCTTAATTTTTCCAAGTTCTTTCATCACTTTCGAAGGTTTCCGAAAACGCCCGAATTATCTATTAATAACTTTTATGCCATCATGTACTATGGAATTTTCACGATATTTCTCGAATATTCTAGATCATTCTTTACTCTTCCACCATACTATAAAAGGGCGACGGGAAACTTCGGATCAGTCAGTATAAATTCAACTTTTGTGTTGTAAACTTCGAGACATTGACAAGAGTAGATTTTGTCGTTGTTGTAACCATAGTTACGTTCCATTGTTAATAAAGGTATAAAAACGAAGACACGTGTTTTTATACGAGGTGATCCGGAACAATATATTTTTTTTAGACACTTTTGTATTTGGTTTTACAATTTCATTTATTTTTGACAGGAGCTTGATTTTATGTTCTTGGTTGCTATTTAATGTTTTACATCTGTATTTATTTTAAATTGTTCGTCATTGTTAATGTTTGTTTTATATTTTATTAATTCATTTGACTTGTTGTATCGCCATGTTGAATTTTGTTTATAACTTTTTTACTTTATTTTTGTTTTTATTTTATTATTGGTCTGTTTTATAAAAAAGCGCATTGAAGTTTATTATAATTATTTTCTGTATGGACTTGTAATTTATTATTAAACATATTTTATTTATATAGGATTACCAATACTTTATACTAGCTTAACGCTACCCACGGTCTACCGTGGGTATACCCACAGTGTGCCCACGGTAGACCTACTACAGTTTTTTATTCATGTAGACCTGAGACCTGAGCGTGTGTGGGGCAATCAGCTATAACTGTACAGTTTTAACTGCACAGTTTTAACTGCACAGTTTTTTCTCCGGTCGGCCGGAACACTACTCGGGTAGACCTGAGACCTGAGCGTGTGTAGGGCAATCAGGTTTAACTGCACAGTTTTTTTCCTTCGGTCGGCCGTAAACAGATTTCTTTTTAATGAATAATAAAGTTTAACAGGTAAAGGATATAATAATTGAAAATTATATAATTTAAATAAATGTTTAGGTTAAATGACAAATACGGTATTCTTGTGCCACAATATATGTAAATAGTTTCGTTTTATTTTATTGTTTTTTATGATTTTTTTTTAAGAATAAAATATTTCTTATTGAGGCCTTTAAATACTTTCCTTCTTTGATAAAATGTATTATACAGGGTATACTATTTTCGATGTTTAGTACAGTGATCTTGAAAACCGCTGCCGCTACAGAGATGGATAAATGGATTTCGTTAAGAATAATCATGGTTTACTAGATGTTTCCAAAAAACCGTTTGGTCCACTTTTTTTTCTTCCGTAGGTCAGTTAATACTTGAAATAGAAAAAAGTGTAAATAGGGAATTTGTAGATAACTATCTTCTTATTAGAAAGGTATAACTCGGTATTTAATTTAATAGTCCGTTAAAGAAAAGAAAAGAAAAAATCGCTGCAGGATATACAAGGTGGTTTATAATTGCGAAATATAACTTTGAAAAAAAAGAATATATTTTTGATACTACCTACTATTCTAATAGTAATTAATAATAATTAAAAATACAAAAAAGTAATTAAAAGTTTAAAATAATTTTTTTCCATTAATTATGGTTTCTGAAATAACTTAAGGTTAACGTAAAAAGAACAAATTAAAAAATATTTTTTACAATTACGTAGAAAGAAAAGAGATTTTTTAAAATAAAAGCGTTAAAAAGAACCGCCTTATGATATACATTATGATTTTTAAAAATTTATTTTTGCGATTTTGAACCACCCTGTATATCATAGGGAATTTTTTAATATGGCTTTTAGCTTTTTAGACAAAGATTTTTTTGTTTCGTAATAATAAAAATAAAAAATTTTAGAGGTAGAGTTAAAAGTCCATTCGTGGACACACTGTAAAGGCCCAAAATAACATTATTTTCAAAATACAGGGTGTTGAAATTTTTAAAAATATTTAGAGTTTTATTATTATCTTACATATTCCTCATTCGGTTCAGATTGGGCTGTCTTCTATATTCATATTTTCTTTGCTTAAAAAAATACATTTGTTCTGTCATTAAGTTTTTTTTTGATCTCACTTACTTTTTAAGAAAACGAAAATAAAATTAACCTAATTACTTAGATTAGATTAGATTAGATTAGGAGGTGGATTGCATATCCTCTAACACTGCAACCTGCTCAGGTTTATTGTGTGTCCTCCGTCCATAGGTTAGAGCACGCTATCCAAGCCGGTCTGTTTAATCAGACTCCACAAGCTTGAAACTGGCCCCTTGGTATATCTTGCCGCTTTAGGTTTTTCTTCACCCAGCCTTGCAAACCGCAGACGACAAAGGGCTTCGCAGTAGCACCATACGTGTTCTGCGGTTTCTTCCTCCTCCTGGCAGAACCTACATAGGTTTTCTTCTGCCAGGCCCATAGTTTCCATGTGTTTATTCAGTCTGCAATGACCTGTCAGTTGACCCACTATTATTCTTACTGCCTTCCGGTTATAATTCAGAAGGTCTTTTGTAAATTCTGGCGAGTAAGCCTTGATGAACACTTTCGCCTGACGCTGTCCTGGTGTTCTCCTCCACCAGTCTTGTGATTCCCTCATAATCCATGATCTAATGGATGACCTTACCTGGCATGATGGAATACCACAGTAGGGCTCAGGACCTACCATTGTCCTACCAGCCCCCTCCTTTGCCAATTTATCGGCTTCTTCATTGCCTTCGTGGCCTTCGTGTCCTGGTACCCAGGCAATGGTTAGCTTGTTGGACGCACCCACCTCTTCCAGGGCAATTACGCAGTCCCGCACCAGCTTGGAGCTGATTTTGCATGAACTGAGTGCCCTGATGGCTGCCTGGCTGTCCGAATAGATTACTATGGTTTTATCCTCATAGCTCCTTCTGATGATTTCCCTAGCACATTGTTCTATGGCTACAATTTCGGCCTGGAACACAGTAGGGTATTGTCCGAGACCCAAGTTTATTTTCGTCCTTGGTTTGTCCCCATATATACCTGCTCCAACTCCTTGGTCTGTTTTGGAGCCGTCTGTATACCAGATTAGGTCGGCTTTAATGGGAGGCCCTGCCACCCAGTCCTTTCTGTCTGGTATTAAAGTTTGAAAACCTTTGTTTAGCCAGTAGCTTGGTACCATTTTGTCTGAAGGCATCTCACACACTGAGTTGACTTCTTGGTCCTCCTTGAATCTCCATTGTATGGCCCTTTCCTGTCTTATGATAGGACTCTGGCCTTGTTTGAGACGGTATTGTACCGCTTTCACTTCACCCTGTATGTAGATGTGAAGTGGCGGTAGATTAAGCAGCGCTTCCAGTGCTGCAGTAGGGGTCGATTTCATGGCCCCCGTAATACATAGACAAGCGAGTCTCTGTATACTTTGTAATTGCCTTATTGCCGTCTTTTGTAGCGTCTTTGCACCCCAGGCAATTGACCCGTAGGTTATCATTGGTCTGACGACCATTTTGTATAACCATAGGTTCATCTTCGGACTGAGTCCCCAATTCTTTCCGCAAAGTCTTCGGCATCTACCCAGGGTAGTTCTTGCCTTCTGAGTGACTTTGCTTAAGTGTGAGTCCCCAGGTTAGTTTTTGGTCAAAGATGACTCCTAGATATTTAACCTCTTTTGAAAAGGGGATTTCCACTCCGTTGAGCCTGGAAGGTCTTAGTCCTTCAAGCGCTCTTCTTTTTGTGAAAGGGACGGTTATTGTTTTATGAGGGTTGACTGAGAGTCCCTCCTGTTTGCACCATTTGTCAACGATGTCTACGGCGTTCTGCATTCTGCCTGATATGTGCTCTAGGTGACCCCCATTGACTACAATGACGAGGTCATCAGCATAACCCAGGCAGTTGTACCTTTCACCAGTCAATTTGTCGAGAAGTTCATCTACCAGGACTGCCCAATATAATGGCGATAGAACGCCTCCTTGTGGACAGCCCCTCCCCACTTTAGCCTCCATTGTTACTGTGCCTAAGGTGGATCTTATGACCCTGTTTCTCAGGCTGGCTTCGATCCAGTTGCAGATCGTGTCGGGGATTCCTTTTTCCTTAGCGCGTTCATTAGTGAGAAAGTTGGTACGTTGTTGAACGCGCCTTCTATATCCAAAAATGTTGCCAACGCCACCTCTTTGTCGTCAATCGACTTTGCCAGGAGTCTGTTTAGATCGTCTAGTGCTAGATCCACAGACATTCCTGGTTGGTATGCGTATTGGCGCTTGTTCAAAGGATTCCTATGAAGGGTGCTTCCTCTGATGTATCTATCCACTATTTTTTCCAATGCTTTCAGCAGGTATGAGGATAGACTGATTGGTCTGTATGACTTAGGCGTCCTTTCTAGGGATTTGCCTACCTTGGGTAGGTAGATCACCCTTGCCTTCTGCCATAATTTGGGTATGTAGCCCCAAGCTACACATGCTCTGAAGATTGTGCATAAATGTGGCGTTAGGATGTCCTGCCCTTTTTGCAACAACACTGGAAAGATTCCATCCAAGCCTGGCGATTTGAACGGCTGGAATTCGCCTAAAGCCCATCTGATGGAATTGTAGCTTACCACCTCAGCTGCTTTTTTCCAATCCACTTTCTTCGGGCGTTTTGGCCTATCAGTGGGTTGGGTTAGCCTTGTTGAGTTGGTGATTATTGACGAGCCCGGGAAATGTGTGCTTATTAGCAGCTCCAGGCTCTCCTTCGTTGTGCTCACGTATGAGCCATCTGACCTCTTTAGCATGCCGGGTTCTTGATCAGAGCCCTCTTTTGCCATGATTCTGTGCACTCTAGCGCACACGGGAGTTTCTGAAATCTCCTCGCAGAATTGTTCCCAGGACTTTCTTTTTGCCCTGCGAATCTCTTTGTTGTACTGCGTAAGTTTCGCTTTGTACGAGTTCCAATCATGGTTGACTTTGGCCTTGTTAAATAGCCTTCTCACCTCGGCCCTAAGGTCCTGGAGGTGATTATTCCACCATGCTGTCTTTCTTTTCAGTTGTCTTACCGTTTCTGGACAGTTTGCCTCGTAAGCCGCCTGAATGGCTTCGCTTATTTGTTCTACTGCCAGATCAAGATCTCTCACTGTTGACCTAATTACTTGCCTCTGGAAACCCAAAGACATTGAAAAATTTAAAAGACACCTGATTCATTAAAAGTCGTTAGTTTAAATGTTAACGTTTTGTTTAGCGTTTACACATCTAGACTTACTGGTGCTTTTCTCTCCTCAAATTATCATTTTTATGCTGATGACACACAGGTTTATTTATCATTTTCTCCAGAGGAGTGTTCTCAAGCAGTTTCAGCATTAAACTTTGATTTATCTCAATTCTTAAGTATTGCAAAAGCACACAACTTATTATTAAATCAGGAAAAATCTGTAGGTTTACTCTTTGGTAAGAAGAATGACAAACAATATTTCCTAGACAACTTCCCCATTTCAATAAAAATAAATAATTTTCCAATTAAAATTAAAGCAGCAGCAAAAACTTGGGACTTTACATGGATCAGGATCTAAGATTTGCAGATCATATAAATTTGTGTTTGCAAAGGGCATACGTAAACCTTAAACTGCTATTTCAGCATCGACATGTACTAAATAGAAATCTGAAATTGATGTTATGTAATGCATTGGTGTTGTCACATTTAAACTACTGCGACGTTGTGTATGGTCCTTGTATTACCGCTAGAGTGGCTGGTCGTATTCAAAAATTACAGAATTCATGTACCTATTCGTCTTATATTTGGAATACGCAAGTTTGAAAGAATAGGCAATGCTTTTGTTGAATCTGGTTGGCTTACTATGAGTGATCGCCGTTATCTTCATCTGCTCTGCCTATGTCACAAAATAATAATAAATAAGTCACCGCCGTACCTATATCGTAGGATTCGATTTCGTACTGACATTCATAATATAAATATTAGGTTTAAGGGTAAACTTACAATTCCAGCTCATAGCACTGCATTATTTGAACGGTCTTTTTCTTATTTTGTGGCCAAGCACTTGAATAACTTTTCAGAAGATATTTTCGAAATGTCTAATATAGGTTTTAAGCGGTTCATTCTAGGGCGTCTTTCGGGGCGTAATCGGTAGGTCTCTAACAGCATTTAGATGTATTTTTTTTAATAGGTTTTAAATGTATTTTTAAAATTTTGAATTTTTGTTTTCTTTTTTAAATTTAGCTTTGTAACTTACTTTATTTAGTTTAGTTTTTTCTTTTCGGGTTAGTTGAACAGTCGATAGATACTGTTATCTGTCAAACTGAACCTCGCCTTTATGTACACGGCAGGTATGAAATAATTATTTTTTAATTGTATTTTATTATACTAGTGTACAAATAAAGACCTTTATTATTATTATTATTATTTTCTTTAAAATTTGTTATTACTTTCACATAGTGATATGCAATTAGTGTAAGATTCGAATAAGAAGCGACCTTTCCCCATCTGTTGTCGTTCAAACATTTTTTTATATATTTGAAACTAAAAACCGCTATTGGTTGGCTAAAAAGTTATGGTAAAGTATATAATTAATAAAACAAAATAATAACATTTACCTTTTTAAGTATACGTCCGAGTTGGGAGTATAATCTCAACTTTTAATTTTATTATCTTACAAAACAACCTTTAATTTTTTACCGTAAATTGGGAAACACCCTATATGCACTCCGGACTACCGGAGAGAAAAACTGCGCACACACAAGCTTTTATTTATGGGCGCCTTGTATATTACATTTATTTTTAATTAAAAAAAAACAACCCAAAAAATGTTTTGCATTGTTTAAAAAATTCTGCTGCCATAATCAATAACTATGTATTTTTTCAATTACAAATAAACCAGTTCACCCTCGAGTTCACAAAGGATGCCGGCTTCAGTCGCCTTTTAAAATAAACAGGTTAAAAAACTTTACAACCTCTACGGTCGACCTGCGTGTCTGTGGCGGCTACAAAGGGGTATTTTTGATTTTACTTCGGTCGCCTGAACAGGTTAAAAAACTGTACAGTTTTGCCCACACACACTCAGGTCTACCTGAATAAAAAACTGTACACGTCTACCGTGGGCAGACTGTGGGTATACCCACGGTAGACCGTGGGTACACCTGCACGTCTGTGGGCACCGTTAGACAATAAAGCATGTTTTTGAATTTGAATATTGCTATAAAAAGCAAGGTAGGGAAATTGTATTATCCTTAATAACAAAACAAAAAAGTGTTTAAATCCAAAAAACAACAAATCTATTTAATAATTTAACCACTATTTTTTATTTTTTAGTAATTGTCTCGAAAGTGGGAGCAACTCGCATTTTGACCGAATTTAGTATACATGTTGTTTGGGTAGGGTTGCCACCTTTTTATTTTGAATGACCGGGAGCAGTGCAAATTTTGGAGACCAAACGATCCAATAACATATTCTTATATTGTTTTTTTACACACATTTTAGGGGCCCCTATAGTCCCCACTTTTCATCAGAGTAAAAAATTAAAGACCCAAAAAACAACAGGTCCCCACTTTCAACATAATAAAAAAATTCCTTTCAAGGTTTTGGTTTTCTTTTTATTTACATATGTACTTCAACTGGGAGAAATTTATGTAAAATGTGTAAAATACATAAAAACGGGGGTTTAAAGGGTGAAAATTAAATATTGTGTCAGTTTAGGTTTAAATCATGACTTGTGTGCAAAGAAAAGGGGAGAATATAGTGAAAATGAGGCTAGTTTGTTTACCATTTTTGATAATGAATATCTCAAAAACAAAACGTTTCCGACTAAAAATTCTTTCAGATCAAAACCAGAATGGCTCCGGCTTTCGAGACAATTACCTTTTTGGCCCATTTGTTATTACAACAACCTCTGAAAACTGTACCGACGTTTTAAAAAACTTTGTTTTATTATTTAAAAAGGGTAATTGTTTAGAAAGTGTCTGCAACTGCAACTATGACTAAATTTGGTATACGGGTGTTTTTTGGGCGCTGATACAAACCTGAAAGAATTTTTAGTTGGAAATGTTTTGTTTCCGAAGTATCCATCATCATATTTGGCATTCGAACCTTATTTTCACTATATATTTCCCTTTTTTTTTTGCACACAATTGTTGATTTAAAGCTAAAGTGGCCCACAATATTTGATTTTTACCTTTTAAAACCCCGTTTTTCTATGTAATTTACACTTTTACCAAATAAATGCTGCAACCCAGCATACACTGCTCCAACGCCTCCACCATAATCTGCTGCTACTAAAAACAACTGAAAGTGAAGCTATGCAATTTAATTCAAAAAAGTGTAAAATACATTGAAAAATCAGGTTTTAAACACTAAAAACTGGATATTTGTATACCACTTTAACTTAAAATCAAAAATTGTGTGCAAAAGAAGGGGGAATATAGTAAAAATGAGGTTAGCTCAAATGCCGACTTTGATGATGGATATCTCGGGAACGGAAAGTAAAAATTCTCTCAGATTTATAATCAGCGCCCCAAAAACCTCCATAGACAAAAATTGATCGAAATCGGTCTTGCGGACACTTTATAGACACCTTAAATAGATCACTTGGCAAGTTTTAAATAATTTACATTACTTACCTATCGCCCGTTGCACTGAACAGTCGTGTTCTATAGTACCACCATATAATAGTCCAGGTTGAAAGTACAAAGCTGTACCTGTCTCATTAAGTTCTATTACTGTACCATTAGTAACTTTATCTAAAAGTCTTACTAAACTGACTTCAAACTCTTTTAAACCTGGAACATGATCCAGGGCTCTAATTTCGGTAATTTTTACCGGCTTCCCACTTAACACTGATAAAACTAAGCGTTGTTTAAAAAAGTTACAACCTTTGTAAACAAGAACATTTCCCTTCCTTTGTGCCGTTGTCATTTTTAAATTTTAAATATAGAAAACACTCGCGTTTAGTGTAGTACAATGACATGACATAATGGACCGGCCCCGATGTATTGCTGCTGTGAATTTATTTGCGGCCAACAAAAGAGAGAGAGGTCCGAGAGAGATGGAGCTAATTACGGAAGAAAGCCCTGCAAAAAATGGAATTTAAATGGGATAATGGGGATTAAAGTATATAAAGTATATATAGTATAGTATATTAAAGTATAATCACTTTTAAAATCAACTGCTTTCCAACGGTAAACGAATTTTAAAAGCACGTTTTTCCGTAATTAGCTCCATCTCTCTCGGACCTCTCTCTCTTTCGTTGGCCGCAATAAGCGATCGCAAGGGCCGGTCCATTATGTTACGTCATTGGTGTAGTAGTAAACAATGTAGAGAAGTGAGGTTACAAAATTAAAAGCTGGGTTATGTATTCATCTTCTTTTTAAAATGGATTGAGCTTTTCGGCTACTAGCAACAAGACTGGGTTTTGCACTTTAAGTTAGCTCTATCTAGAGGCAGCCTTGGAGCTTGACTATGCGCAATGTATGCGTTCAAGGAAAAGGATAAGTTTAATGCTGTCTCTCTTGCTCTATGGGCTAATAGGTCAATTGCATACTACATGTCTCTTTTCTTCGATCAATCGCAAAGAAAAAGAGCGACAAGACTACCTCTTGATCAAGCCTCTTGATAGCTTTATGCTGGAAGGTTTTGTAACTCTGGGTTTTTTACTTGAAGGTTTTGTATGATCAATAAATATCAAGCTAAGCGTTACGTAAAAAAAGCTGTTAATATAGCGTATGTCGTTTTCTTTTTCTTCTGTCCATCGACCTCCACGTCAAAAGTTGGAGGGGTAGGAACCTCGGGTAGAAAATTATCCCTAATATTTTTTGAACAGTGTTTAAAAGAAAATAAAAATGCATACAAATTTAATGGTGATTATGTATGTGTGATTTCTTTAAAGTGTGATTATTTAAGAAAATAAAAATTGCAAAATTCCCTAATTGGAAAAAATGGCTAGCCCTAGAACAAGACGTGTTTTGCAAGAATTAAAACCCCACAATGAAAACGATGTAAGTAAAAATACATTTTGCAGTATTTTAAGTAATATAAAATTAGAATTTCTTAACGTGCTCTGTGTAGCGTTACAGAATACATATTTTTAATATTTCCTTAATATCCAGAATCTGTTGGCATATGGAACAATATTTTAATATTTTAAATAAAAACATATTGTTCCTAAGTAAACTTACTACAATTTTTGATTTTTTATTTGTTGACCTCTAACACTTAAAATAATTTTTAAAACTCCTTACACTGGAGTAATAAGCTGATGGAATATTTTGTAAACCTACATTTTATTTTTTAAATTTAGAAGATGAGGATCGGGATTAAAATTGATTTATTTATTTATTTATTTATATACAGTATCTACAGCTTTGCCATTTACAGATACCACCTAGTCTAAGGAACAACACATATCATAAAAAATATATAGATAGATCTTAAAAATATGTGCATATACCTACCTAACTATTATATCACAAAACTAAGTCAATTATACTACTATACTACTCTACACTAATAAAATAGAACTATTATTTACAAAACTAAATACAGAATATCAGACAATTGCTTGTGACAAGTAGAGTTTTTCCTCCACAATTTTTATAAATTGATTTAGGTTGGTGTTATCAACATCTAAATCACTCATATATTCATTAAACAAGGCGCACATGCGGTAAATTGGAGAATTTTTATATGTATTTATCCTTGGAAAGTCCAAATAGAAAACTCTTTTTGTCTGGTATTGCTATATTTTATGGAAAATGGAAGTTTTGCTAATAATTCAGAGGAATTAATTTTATTACTTAATAATTTAAACAAATAAACTAGACACATCTTTATCCGTCTGTTTTCTAAAGATAATCTATGAAATAGATCTAATAAGGCCAAATGGTTGTACCCTTGATTAGGATAGAAACCAAACTTTTTCAAAAATAAGTACTTTAAAAATTTTCTTTGCACTCTTTCAATAGATTTATTCCATATGTCATATTGCGGAGACCACACAATACTTCCATACTCCAATTTTGGTAATACTAAACTGTCAAATAATTTAAGACAAACATCAACACTAAAACACTTAGTGGTCCTGACAATGAACCCCATCATCCTGTGTGCATCAGTTATTCTCGTGGTAATATGTTCTGTGAAACTTAAAGAGCTATCAAATAAAACTCCCAAATCTTTCTGAGATGAAGTTTGAAACAATTCGGTATCACATATATTTAAATTAAAATTGATTATGTTCTTATTTAAAGTAAAAGACATTTTAGCACAGTTTTTCCAAATTAAAATTAAAGCCATTTGTATTACACTCAAACACAATATCCAAATCCTGTTGCAAAGTCATACAGTCACTATCACTACAGATTTCTAAAAATAATTTAAAATCATCAACAAATAACAACTTTTGAGAATTCTTTACAACATCACATATACCATTTATAGCTATAACAAAAAGGAGCGGACCAAGGTTCGATCCTTGAGGAACTCCTGATGGACACCTATACAAATTAGACCTAGCTCCTTTTATTTCTACGTATTGTTGACGATTAGACAAATATGATTTTATCAAGTTAACCAAGCCATCGGTTACATTCATATTCAGTAAAGCTTGAACTATAGTACTATGTCTCACTCTGTCAAACGCCTTGGCCATATCGGTATAAATAACATCTATTTGTTTCTTATTATTGAGTGCTTCATGTATATATTGTGAGAATATTATAAGATTAGTTAAGGTGGATTTTTGTGGAAGACAGCCATGTTGACTTTCGGAAATATAAAATTTGACTTTTTCATAAAGCCTATCAAAAATAACAATTTCAAACACCTTGGGTACGGAGCTTACTACAGCTATAGGACGGTAATTTACAATCTCCCGTCGAACTCCACCTTTAAGAACTGGAATGACCTTTGTGGTTCGCCAGACTGTAGGAAACGTACCTATTTGATAGCTTAGATTAAAAATAAATATTAGGGGTGATAATAATTTTTCAAAACACCTCGTATAAAAACACGTGCCTTCGTTTTTATACCTTTATTAACAATGTAACGTAACTATGGTTACAATAACGGCAAAATCTTAAATTGTCACTGTCTCGAAGTTTACAGCACAAAAGTCGAATCGGTATTAACTGATCCGAGGTTTCCCGTCGCCCTTTTATAGTATAGTGGAAGAGTAAAGAATGATCTAAAATATTCGAGAAATATCGTGAAAATTCCATAGTACATGATGGCATAAAAGTTATTAATGGATAATTCGGGCGTTTTCGGAAACCTTCGAAAGTGATGAAAGAACTTGGAAAAATTAAGGTAAATTATTTAAATAAATTAACAAACTAAATTAAAAGGTCCTAACTTTATACAATTCTATAAACTAACACTTATTTTTAATGTCCGTAACATTGCCCCCTCCCAAGTTTTGATCGTCTCGATCAAGTATCTTCACGGTCTTAATAGCGGCTTAGCATTTTTAGATGTACTTCTTTCATTATGCCTTGTCACCACTTTACATGACTTCTGTAGTTTCGGTGAACCCCTTGATTCTTCTCGTATTGTATAACGAAACGTCTTCACCTTCTTCTGAGTCTTTAAACCTTGCTTGAATAATGCTCTCTGAACTTGGCGCTAATGTGACATCTTCTGCAAGTACCACTTCTCGAATTGTTGTTTCATTACTTTTTGGAAATTTCATCACAATTTTCTCATTGTTAGTTCTCAGTACCCGTTGTGGAAGGTCTAGTACAAACTTCTGATTTTTCATAATGTCAAGGCCGAGAATAACTTCGTCCATTATATCGGCTACAAACACAACGTGTGTAAATGTTGTTGTTCCTAGAGTAATTCTAGCTTCGTGTATGCCTTGAACTGGTATGACTTCACCATTGGCAGTTTCCAAAATATAATTCTTCTCAGGTCGGAATATTTTGCAGTGGGATATGATGTTTGGTCTCACGATGGTATGTGTAGATCCAGTATCTAGTACCATCTCACATTCTCGACCGCATACATTTCCAGATACTACCAAGCTGGAGCCATTGTTCTGTAACCGGGATACCCTAATTGTTGTTGTTGATGGTTCTTGGTAACACTTAGCCAGGTCTCGCCCCTTGAACTGGGAGTCTTCTGCACTACTGGAAGAGGCCTGAAAACTGGAGCAATTTCTCTGTATATGCCCCTCTTTACCACACTTCCAACAACGAATGATATTTCTTCTTCTAAATGTAATTCTGTTGTCTTTTTCAGTTTGTTGATTACGTATGATTTCTTGCAACTCCTGTATCACTCTGGTCAAATTATTATTTGGATTGCCATCTTTTGGTGGATAATTTGTTCTTCCAAGTCTTGCCTGAGTTCTGGATGTCCGCTTTGCTGTTTCAAACATAAGTGCGTAAGCAAGAGCTTCAGAAATTTTCTTAAGCTTGGCCATTCTTAATGCTTGACTCATATCTGGATCACGTAGACCTTCAATAAAACTGCCAACAGCTAGTTCTTGTTTTATTTTTTCCGGGTAGGCTGAATATGACAGGTTAATTAGATGTACAATATCTGCTTCATACTCCTGGAGACTTTCGTTGTATTTCTGTCTTCGTCCATGGAGCTGCGCCTTATAGACTTCTTGTAGATGGGTTTCGCCGTACCTCATCTCCAGAAACATGATAATCGATTCATAATCGGATAACTTTTCTTCGGGAATGTTTCTTAACACCTCCATGGCTTTTCCTCGAAGAGCAAGTACAAGAGCTCGTGCTCTTTCTGTTGGGCTCCAGTTGTTGCCGTTTGCAGCTGCTTCAAATTGTCTAAGGTACGTAACCCACGGTATCTTTCCGTCAAAAGTGGGTGGTTTCATATAAGTTGCTGGAGTACCACATCCTGAGACTACACCTGTACTGGCAATATTTTTAATTTGCTGCTGTAATTGTTGAACTTCCTGTTGCATTTGCTCTTTGACTTGTTGAATTTGATCTTGGACTAGTTGCACTTGACTATGAACCAATTGTACAGTCTGCTGCATTTGTTCTTCCACTTCTTTAACATCCTCTTTGGTAAGTTTTAACTCAAGCAACATCATTTCATCTTGACCGTTATAAAATTCCCCGTTTAGATTTTCTCTGATCTTCACCATCATCTGTTTTAATTCTTGCTTCATTTCTTCTTGACTGGTTTGAATTTCAAGCTTTATTTCTTCTAAACTGGACTTCATTTCGTTTTTAAAGTCTTCTTGTTTTTCTATCATTAGTTTCATAAGTGCACATATTTCCTCCATAGCTTCAGTCCGCTTTCTTGCTCCTACTGGCATCCAATCTTCGTAACCACTTCGGCTTCCTCGGGTAATCTCGTTCCGCTTCTGACACCAAATGTTCCAAAACACCTCGTATAAAAACACGTGCCTTCGTTTTTATACCTTTATTAACAATGTAACGTAACTATGGTTACAATAACGGCAAAATCTTAAATTGTCACTGTCTCGAAGTTTACAGCACAAAAGTCGAATCGGTATTAACTGATCCGAGGTTTCCCGTCGCCCTTTTATAGTATAGTGGAAGAGTAAAGAATGATCTAGAATATTCGAGAAATATCGTGAAAATTCCATAGTACATGATGGCATAAAAGTTATTAATGGATAATTCGGGCGTTTTCGGAAACCTTCGAAAGTGATGAAAGAACTTGGAAAAATTAAGGTAAATTATTTAAATAAATTAACAAACTAAATTAAAAGGTCCTAACTTTATACAATTTTATAAACTAACACTTATTTTTAATGTCCGTAACAATAACATTTCACCGCAGCCCTTAATAATGTAGCCTGGAAAACCATCTGGACCTATTGCTCTGTTTCCTTTTAATTTTTTAATGGCCTGTAGTACGGAGGACTCAGTAATAGGCAGATCACAGAAATGCTTTTTTGGGAACATTCTGAATCTGCTTTAATGATTCATCATTGGAAAACACTGAGCTGAAAAATGACGCAATGATAACACGTTCTCAGGTTGAGACTGTTTCAGTATTCACATAATCCTTAATGATTGTTACTATTTAATAGGTATATGTAATAATGTAAAAACATGCAGTGTCCTTTCTCACACACATTTAATGAACTTCAAGAGACAAACTTTAAAAAAAAGAAGAAAAATATTTTTTTTGCATTCATTCTTCAAGGGCCTCGAACACGATACATAGCGGAAGCGGCCAGTGTAGAGTGGAAAATGTGAGAGTGCTGTCTTTGATGAACTGAGCAAAAAGCCCCGCTGCTGGCCCCTCGAAACGAACAAATATTATCCGCAGGGTGTTTTTAGGGTGGTTTAAAGACGCTGCTTACCACAAAATATTGTAGTCATTACCAGCAACATAAAGAGATATGTTTTTAAATTCATTTTTTACTCTTGCTTATTTATATCAGTCTCAAATTCACTACTTCTGTTAAATTTCAAAGTTATATCTTCTACAAAAAGGATTTATATCAATTAAAAATATGAACTAAAAGAATAGTGTAAAAGAGCCTTTAAATTGGTGATATACTAATTATTTTAAAGTATTACTATAATTTTTAGTCAAATACTGGCATCGCGGCGGACGTAAAGCCGCGTACACCAGGAGTCACCAAATATTTTCATTAGGGGTCCTTTTTTAAAAATAACAAGACCGTCGCGATCCAGAAAGAAAAAAGACCTTTAGACTGGAAGCGGTATGCAATGGCGCGTACTTTCCCCACTCCTCGGACTCGCCGCCACTAGCCTTTACTCGCCTCACACTGCGATGACTCACAATCTTGCGCTTTCCGCCAATTCGTTGGTGAGTCGAAGCAAAGACAGCGCGAAAAAAATGAAATTGCAGACTTAACTAGGTCCGCACAAACTAGGTTGGCTAGTTGGATTACCATAATAAATATATTACAATAAATTGTAGCTTATAGAATGGTATTTTCGTAGAATCTAGCGACCTTACACCTTAGATTAGGGCTGGGATAACCCATGCACTGAAGCTGCTTATTGTGCACCCTGTTTTTTACATCTGGGTAGGGTCTGTCAGACAGATCTAGAGCCTAACTTGGGTTTCAAACCACGGTCCTATTCACGACAACTTAAGACCATGTCCCCACTCAGGGAGATATCCGACCCTTCCATCTGAATAGGACATCTGGCTTTTCTTTTAAATGAGAGGCATCAAAAAACGAGTCAAAAAATCTTGCATAAATAAATTGTAGAGTGAAAAAAATATCCGACGAATTTAGATCATTTTTTTGTATAAACTGCTAAATAAGCAAGTATGTTGTAGCCAGCCGCTTTCAAAGTTTTTTTTTAGAATACCTAGTAGGTTTACAAGATGTAGAGATGTTTTGTACATTAAACCACATAGGACTAATTATGGATCTCGGCATTTTTCTGATAGACTCATGAATGACTACATAAAGAACTTTCAGTCTTTTGATATTTTTGGTTATACCTATTAGTTTTAATGACGAGATGTGTTAATTGTGAATATTGAGACTCAATAATTTGTAAATTTTTGTACTATTTGGAGTGAGTTCTCTATAAGTATTGTTACGGTAAATAAATAAATAAGTAAATAAAATTTAGAATTTGTAAATGAAATTTGATTTCATTCACGGAAAAATACAAAAAGAGGATTCACTTGAATTTTACTTGGATTTTTTCTGGGGCGGGGGTAAACCAAAAATCCAACCTTTTTTTTGCAAATTCATAAATTTAAATTTTCTTTACCATTAGTGTTCTTTTTAAGGCCACTAACATTTGGTATAAATTTGGTGTAGGTCCCATGTCCCAGTTTTTAGATATATTCATTTGAAAATATTATCTACGCCAGTGCTAAAGCTTTAGGTGTTTCTAACCAGAAACATTCAATTTATTGTTATAAATATTGTTTCCTTGGTGGGCCTTCTGCATTATAAAAATTATTTACATATCTATAAGTCTTTGATTTAAAAAAAAAAAATTACCAGTGGAGTTTGAACAAGATTTGTATTGAATTTTTTTCAAGAAAAAAATAGTACGCCTCTGCTTTTTCTTTGAATCAATATTATTTTGAAATAACCATTTACTTTGAAGTTAATTTAATCTCTTGGTATTTTTTGTACGACGAAATTTTTTCTTGAAAAAATTCAATATAAATCTTGTTTGAACGCCACTGATATTTTTTTTTACTTTTACAGCAAAAATTTGAATGTAATGGGTAAAAGAAGTGTACCAAATTTTGTGGACATATATGGAGTGGTAGGAAAGTTATGCATATTTTTCTTAAAATCTTAACATCTTGTTTTTCGGAAACGAAGCATTTTCGAACATAATTTTATTTGTAAAATGTTTATATTTTCTTGCATTCTATACTGTGTTAAGAGGAATATATCAACTTAAAAATAACCCTGTATATTTTAACACCCACAAAAACAATAACTATAAAAGATAGAAAAAACACTTTTTGGTTTATACAGGGTGATTCAAAAATCGATCACGAAACTTAAGGGGCTGATTCTACTTGACAAAATAAAGGTAGAGCTTCATATAAATTTTTATCAAAATGTCATTCGTTTTCAAGTTACAAGCCGTCAAAATTCAATTTTTATTTTGGTTTTTCGCCATATGGCATTTATTTTTTACCCACCCCGGTTGATATTTGGCACACAAATCGAGCTTTGCAGATTTTAAAATTTTAGGACAAAAGTACTTTTTTAAATACCGCCAAAGGGAATTTACCTAAAACTTAAAATTTATTTACATCGTAACTTTTTTATTTTGACAGATTTCACAAAGCTGGGGGCGCCATTTTATAGACAATCAAAAACTTAAAAAATAAGGTACTCTTTATTAAAGTCGATAAACCTCAACATTTAGGCACCAATAGACATCAAAGTTTTTATCAATTTCAATCAAATTACCTACATACATACAGGGTGTCCAGTAACTCAACCGACAAACTTTACGGGGTGATTCTACAACAGAAAATAAGGAAAAACTTCATACAAACATATGTCCTAGTGGCTTAAGTGGCTAGTTGCACCACTGAACGCGTTACTTTTAAAGAAAAGTAACTAGTTACTTCTGAAAAGTAACGTTGACAGCTCTGTTTCAAATGTATATATATGGCAGAAATTTTTGTAGGTCACTTGGTGGCGCAAATGCAATTTTTTTGAAAAAATGATATCAACAAAAAAAGACAACTTAGAAATTTTTAAGAAAAATTAGGGAACTTAATGAGGCATCTGTCAAAAAATCATAACAATTGATTAATATTAAAGTACAGGGTTTCGCAAAAATGCATACACGTCGATATTGGTTCCGTTCAGAACCCTATAGATTTAGGGTTCTATCAGAAATATAGAAAAGAGTTATAAACGTTTTTGTAGGAAACAATTAACTAACTTTGGGCACCTCTAGCTTGAGTCTTAAGTCTAGATATAAACGTTATTTAATTTGACATTAATAATATAAAAAAAAAATGTATGTTTGTCGGGGGTGGTGTGTTGGGGATATTGTTTCCATTTTGTAGACAAATTGCAACATTTGCACTTAAGGGAACATCCTTATGATGACTTAGATGACTGAACGTCATCTAAGTATTGTGATGCAATTTATCAATAGAATTATTTATCTTAGTATTTATCAAAGCACGTATCTTATGATTTGTAATCTCCTTTTGTAAATTAGATAATTAACTTTGTTTACTGTAATTATTGATATATAAATGCTGCAGATAATAATAAATAAAATAAGAAATAAATGTTTTGATACTTGGGAAAAAATGACGTAGTTGGGGGAAAACTTTAAAAAAATATATCACTTGATTTTATGTCATTACCTTGGAAATTATTATTTTTAATTCATTCGGCAGCATTTACCCTTTAGTTAAATTTTATTATTTTTAAGTTTAATTTACATCTATATAAAGTAATAAACATTTGCTAATATAATTTCGACATAGACATTATTTAATTTTACGCTTATCATTATTTAAATATACATTCGAGCAATAGTAAATGATAATTTTAATGGGTTAGTTAGAGTATTACTCATCTGTAAATGGGACAACGGTTTTTGTAATTTAAATGCGCTTAGAAAAGATTACTTAAATATATTATCCAAAATTTATGCTGTTACCAATTTAATTTTAGTTATTAATTAACACAAAACCTACAAACATATATATACTTTCTTTAAATAAAAAAAAATACAAAAATAAATCAAGTCCGCCTTTTAAGTGTCCGTATCAAATGATATTTTTTAAAATTATTTAATATAAAAATCATGTAAACTTACTTGATATAATGACACCTGTTGTTTGTCAAACTTGTTTTTGTTTTTAAATTTTATTGAAATTATTTGGAGAAATTAAGGTATTTTTCGGTGTATGTACAAAGACTAAGCCGTATAAGCTGAAGTTACTATTTTTGGCAAATTAAAATTACTTTATCGCCACAAAAGATCTACAGCAGATCTTTTTTACGTATCCTTAACTTATGAGCGGCCAAGCCAGAGCAAAGACACCTTCAATCTTGTGGGCGTCACATTTGAAAGTAACCTTAACTGGCATAAACACATTATATCTATAGCCATGGCAGCTTCAGAGAAGCTTGGATTTCTCTTTCGAGCCAAAAAATATGTACATTTTCTCCCCGGGGGAAAGTTTTCACTTTTTCTCCCTCTATCAGCTGGAATAATATAAATATTTACGCATGAACGTAACATACTGTACTGCAGACAAGGCACTTTTTTTCGTAAAGTTAATAATTATAAAGTTTCCCATTTGGTACGAACTTTCAAAGAGACGCTGTATAGGGACAAGAATGAAACAAAAAAGTCGTACTTAAGGATGATTTTGATTCTTTGTTGTCGTTTGCGACGTTGTCGACGGTATAAAATCCACAGGGCGATAAAGCGGTCCCGCTCCATACCGTCCATGGTCACACTACTACTGCGACTTAAAAAATTCCAAATCGGGTAAACGAGTGTGAATATACTAGTTTTTGATTCAAAGAAAATTAACTTATTTGATTATCCACACGACGCCCGACTAGGCAGTTACAGTTTCTACTTGCTTCAAAAAATATACAAGAAATGCATCTTCGATGAAATTCTTTTGACATGGTTTTCTTCCATCCACTGTAAAAATTATGTGTTTCTTGAGAACGTCGCAAAAGGTAGTAGAAAAAATAACCCTTTCCCCCCATTTTGCATTTGTTGCTTTGAGTCTTGGAAATACTAAAATTTGGACTGAAAGTATGATTATGTTAAAATATCTTTTTTGCTTGTACAAATAAGCGCCGTTATTATGGTTAATTTGGATAAATTAGTCATAAATGATGTTTGTTAGATATTTGATTGTGGAATACACTAGTGGATTTCCTATACTATACTATCTTCACTAGTGTACCACGTTTTGAAACTATTAAATTGATAAAATCAAAATTAAACGTCTTTTCTATTTGACTTTTTATTTGACAAAATCTTTTTTCTATTTGAATTTTTATTTTTAAATAATGTTCTTTTTCAATTGTTTTTGCTAAATGACTTGCCAAAACCGCCGCTTGTAGTTCTAATCTTGGAATAGTACTCTTCTTGATGGGAGCTACTTGATTTCTTGACATAATTAATGACACTTGAACAATGTTTTTTTTTCTGCCTAGATATTAAAAATACATCTTTTAGCCCTGTCAAGTTTTAATTTTTCTTGAATACTATGCAATTAAAAAAAATAAGATATAAAAATTCCACAAAGCCAGTGGCGTTGTATTATCAAGTATTAATCCAGGTATACACGGAAACTTTAAAAGTTTTATAGGCAAATTAAAGCAACAACAAAGCGGGACTGATGCGTCACCGCATCAGAAATTGTTTACATGCTGGCATTCTTTGTCTAATCTCTACCTATGAGTGTGCTACATACACACAATTGTCTCCTTTCCACGTATTAACAAAATTCCCTACAAACCTTTTGAAGTGGCTAAACGTATAAATCCCTGTTTCTTTCTTTTCTTAAAGATGTAACATTTTTTTCAGAAATGTTTTGAATGTGGCACTCATAATCCCCAATGGGTATCAGTAACTTATGGTATATGGATATGTCTGGAATGTTCTGGAAAACACAGAGGTTTAGGAGTTCATCTTTCTTTCGTCAGATCAGTGACTATGGATAAATGGAAAGATAGTAGAATTGGAAAAAATGAAGGTATGCATATTTTTATAAGCATTCACTCATTTACCACCACATAGGCCTGCAATTTTACCACAAGAATATTTTTTAAGAAAATGCTATTTACTTTTAAATTTCTTCCACAATGTATTAATTTTAAGTGAAAAACTGTCAATTATTAATAAATTTGTTGCTATGTCAGTTGTAATGTAAATATATCAACTACTTAATTTTAAAACTATTATGAATTAATAAAATTTGGTACTATTTGGTCATATTCTATGCACAAATATCAGTAGAAAAACCAAAGATACAATTTTTATAACTTAAAAATTTTTATACACACACATTGTCATCGATTTCTTCTAACGAAAAATTTAATTTTTTGTGCTGCTTTTTTTTGTGTGTTTTATTCTGTTATCTAATATTTCCGGTTTTTATCAATATCGCAAAATGAAGAAATTGTTTTTTGACCGACTTTAAAAACGAGGAAGTTCTCAATTCGCTGCGTATGTTTTTTTGTGTATGTCACGCGATTACTCCGTCAATTGTGGACCAATTTATTTATTGTTTTTATTTAGAGTGCACTCTGCAGTGATCCCATAAAAACAAGTTAGGATCGCAAGTGAAACGTACTAAACCTATTGTTTTCTCTCTGATATGTGCTCAAACATCAGGGATGTTTATTCTATGAGTACTGGCGCCACCTATTGTTGTATCGTTTAACAAATATCATTATAATACGAAGGCAGGTTAAAAATTGCTATTACATCCTTTAACAAAATTTACTCTTTTTCACCGAACTGAAAGAGAGACTACAGTAAAAAGCACACGGACGTGTAATTTGATTGATTGGCATTGGTGGATCATGGTAAGTTAAATCTTTTTGTTTTATTCGTTTTATTAAAAAATTAAAAAAAAAGAATTTAAAACCAAAACTAACCATGACCTCCCCCAATGACAGTTTTGCATGACCGTGTGTAACATTTCAAGCTAATCAAATTACACGTCCCTGTGCTTTTTAATGTAGACTTTATTGCCCAGTTTCACAATATATGTATACCATTACTTTTGGGTTAATTATTTTGGCAACACCAATCACATTTCGGTATTTCGTTGTTTCTATGGTAACAAACCTATGGTTAGTGTTAACCAAATATTGTGAAACTGGCCGTAAAAGATGTACTGGTAGTGTTTTTAGTTTATACTTACCGATTTAATTGTAATAATCATAAATTGGAAAGCAAAAAACAAATACTTAAAAAAAAATAACCGGCTTCAAAAAATAAATAAAACTTACTTAAAAGTTAAAAATAATAAAAAAATTAAGTCGGGTCATAACATATGCGCTAAACTACTTAATGTTAATATCTAAATAGCCAAAAGCTTTTTATACTTTAATGCCATATTATGTTATTACTCGACTTCATTTGTTTAATTTTTTTTTAACTGTTATTTTGTTATTTGTGTTGGTAAAATAGGAAACTTTTTAGGTTGGTGGAAATAGAAATGCTAGAGTTTTTTTCGAGGCCCAGCCCGACTGGGAAGATACAATGTCTATTCAACAGAAATACAATACTAAAGCTGCTGCACTGTATAGAGACAAAGTAAGTAAAAACTAATAAGATATTCAAATTTGATAAAGACGTTATTTTGTATAATATTTGCAGACTATCTTTTTAAATAGAGTTGATAAAAATTAACAATAAATAGTGCTTGATTATAGACTCCCGATTAATGCTTTGTTAGCTTTCTCTTTGACGTGATCAACTTATTATTTTGACAACTAAAAAAACAACCGTTGTTTAAATTCTAGTTATCAAAGTTTTATTACAATTATTAATATTAAACATTTAAACCCCCTATATCTCCATAGCAAGCAGTTTATAGGCGAAAGCTAATATCAACTATAACTAGATGAAAGTGACCAAATATTGAATACCATTTTGTTTTTACACATAATTTGCATAAACATTATAAAATGGATGGTATTTATTTGGGTACACGCCAAAATAAAATTAATAGTACTAAAAAACCAAAAAAATTTACACAAGTAAAGATAATTAAAAATCGACGTTTCGGTGGCAAATCTGCCACCGTTGTCAAGATAAATGGAATAAAAATAATAAAAATAAAAATTTACTATTATTTAGGTTTTAAAATTTATTTTTTTTTGTTTTTTAGGATATTCTGAAAACTTTGACATTAAATGTCAAAATATGTTTTTTTGGTTATAGTGTCATAGTGACATAGATAACTGGTTGCTGGTGTATTGATTGTTTATTTTACAAAAAAGGTGAATAGTTAGTTAATTTTTAGTATTCCTGAAGATACTTCAGTATCAAGCAAAGGCAACCAAGTGTTATTTAAATTAACTGAAATTGATGCTACACAATTATCTTTATTTAATAATAAATACACACTTTCTTTGATTTTGCGTTTTTTAGAACAAGTTTGAAAGAATTTGAAACTCCAGTTATAAGACAAAATCAAAATAGACCTATTACAAATTTATTTTTACCATACATCGGACTATCAAATAAAATTCAACGAATAGGGCATAAATTTAATATTCTCACAATCTTTAAAACACAAAACACAATCAGATCTCAATTAACAAAAACAAAACCATACAACTTAAATAAAAATACAAAAAATGTCATTTATAAAATACCTTGCGAATGCAATAAGTTTTATATAGGTGAAACTTGTAGACCATTAGCCAAACGCATAAAAGAACATAGATCATATATTAAAAACACAGAATTTCATAAATCAAAAATCTGCCAACACGAATTTGATAACAATCATAGAATAAACTGGGATGCTTCGAGCATTTTAGCAAAGGAAACTTGTTCTAAAAAACGCAAAATCAAAGAAAGTGCGTATATATTATTAAATAAAGATAATTGTGTAGCATCAATTTCAGTTAATTTAAATAACACTTGGTTGCCTTTGCTTGATACTGAAGTATCTTCAGAAAGACTAAAAATTAACTAACTATTCACCTTTTTTGTAAAATAAACAATCAATACTCCAGCAACCAGTTATCTATGTCACTATGACACTATAACCAAACAAACATATTTTGACATTTAATGTCAAAGTTTTCAGAATATCCTAAAAAACATAATAATTTTTAATTTTAAAACCTAAATAATAGTAAATTTTTATTTTTATTATTTTTATTATATTTATCTTGACAACGGTGGCAGATTTGCCACCGAAACGTCGATTTTTAATTATCTTTACTTGTTTAAATTTTTTTGGTTTTTTAGTACTTTTAATTTTATTTTGGCGTGTACCCAAATAAATACCATCCATTAAATGAATCCGCCAAACTACAGAACATATCTTTGATAAACATTATAAATAAAAAAAAATTGTTGTAATTATTAACAATCATATTCATCCTTTATGGTCCTTTATTTTGTAAAAGTTTTTGAGTTACATTGATCAATTTTAATAAAGTATTTTTTTAAAAAATCTAAAAAATGGTAAGGGTAGCCAAATATGGAATACTAAAGTGCTCGCCAAAAAATCGGGACAAGCAATTTTTAGCACCGTATTTAACTTGTAGTAACTTTTGAAATAAAAATATTTTTAGCTGCGGATTTCGGTTTGCTAAAGCCCATTTCGTCTAGATGACATGGCGCAAAATAATTTTTGAAAAATAATCAAATGTTCATGGTATACAGGGTGGTCAATGAACAGATGCAAAATTACAAAAGTTTAGAGGTGTGTGATTCCGGTAATATTTTTTTCGCATTTAATTATAGGTCATTAGTAAAGTAATATCAATATCTCTAGACGTTTTTGCCAGTTTTTGATTACAGCCATTTAGCCCCAGAGACACTACTAAACAAAAAATGTGTCAAAACTTTGCTACCAATATCTTTAAAACGCTGTAACTTAAAAACGGCTTTACCGGATTTCGACCAGGTTTTCACATTCTGAAAGCTTATTTTCTAGTTCTATTTTATTACCTAACTACTTTATTGGTAAATGGCCATTTCTATAAAATACAGGAGTCAAACAAAAAGTAAAAGATAAAATTGCAAAAATGTGGCTATTGTTCGTTTTAAGCTATGACAATTGGGCTGTACGTTGTTGTTTGGTTTGAAATTTGGTCAATATGCAGCTTCGGTCAATACCTCTGGACGGTTTTTACTTTTTCGATTAGTGCCTTTTGGCCACAGATACGCTACCAGGCAGATCCATTGTCCTAAAATGTGTCTTTTGTGGATTTTTTGATGTGATCTGGAAATTTTAAATTAATTACTACCTAATGATGTTTTTTGTACAGGGTAATCAAACAAAACTGACTCTTTCATTATACAGGGTGTTTTAGATTTTAATAGGAAAAATTTAATAGACGATAGAACATGAAAAAAATAAAAAAAGTCTATATAAACATGTATGTTTTGAAGCTTCGTTCTCGAGATACAGGGTGTTAAAGTTTTGGAAAAAATAGTTTTTTATTCATCAAAAATCCCTTGGCTGATTTTCCTTAAACTTGACAGGTTCATTCATACACAAATCCCTGTACCTATTCGCATTCATAGTCTCACCTATCAAAATACCCATTTCCGTTCTTCCATTACTCATGATACCACCTCATACAGTAACACCACCCCCACCAAACGCAACCCTTGCTTCCATATTCTCCCTCACGGTACCTTTCATTCCTCTCCCTCCAAACTAAGATTCGTCCATCAGATGCATGCAAATTAAATTTACTCTCATCCATTTGTATGTGTAAAGCAACAATTATTATTTTAAAAAATGAAAACATTAAATGTGTGTTTTAGGAGGCCACTAAAGAACAGGAATTTTTTTTTATTATTTTGTGTTCTCGAAAACGAAGCAAAATACGAAAAAACATTTAAAAACAAAAAGTCTGTATTTTTCTTGATTTTTTCTATAGGGCCAAGCAATAAAGTATTAGTTTTTATTTTTTTTCTCGAAAACAAAGCAAGATACGAAAAATAACAATAAACAAAAAAGTTGTATTTTTAAATGCTTAATCTAAAAAAAAATACAAAAATTTAAAAAGCAGTGACGTACCATTATTTTTCCATCTTTACTAACTAGATTGCCCTCTGGGACGCCACTGCAATAATTACGGTAAATCTTATTACATCAAATGATACCTCTTATCATGGAGAAACAAACCTGTCAAGTTTAAGGAAAATCGGCCAAGGGATTTTGAGCTAAGAATAAAAAACAATTTTTTTCCAAAACTTTAACACCCTGTATCTCGAGAACGAAGCTTTAAAACATACATGTTTATATGGACTTTTATTTTTTCATGTTTTATCGTCTATTAAATTTTCCCGATTAAAATCTGAAACACCCTGTATAATGAAAGAGTCAGTTTTGTTTGATTACCCTGTACGAAAAAAAATCATTAAGTAGTAATTAATTTAAAATTTCCAGATCACATCAAAAAATCCACCTAAGCCACATTTTAGGACAGTGGATCTGCCTGGTAGCGTATCTGTAGCCAAAAGGCACTAATCGAAAAAGTAAAAAAATCGTCCAGAGGTATTGACCGAAGCTGCATATTGACCAAATTTCAAACCAAACAACAACGTACAGCCCAATTGCCATAGCTTAAAACGAACAATAGCCATATTTTGTGCAATTTTATCTTTACTTTTGTTTGACCCCTGTATTTATAGAAATGGCCATTTACCAATAAAGTGGTTAGGTAATAAAAAAGAACCAGAAAATAGGTTTTCAGAATGTGAAAACCTGGTCGAAATCGGTAAAGCCGTTTTTAAGTTACAGCGTTTTAAAGATATTGATAGCAAAGTTTTGACACATTTTTTGTTTAGTAGTGTCTCTGGGGCTAAAGAGCTGTAATCAAAAACTGGCAAAAACGTCTGGAGATATTAATGTTACTTTACTAATGACCTATAATTAAATGCGAAAAAAATTACCGGAATCATACACCTCTAAACTTTTTGTAATTTTGCATCTGTTCATTGACCACCCTGTATACCATGAACATTTGATTATTTTTCAAAAATCATTTTGCGCCATGTCATCTAGACGAAATGGGCATTAACATATCGAAATCCGCAGCTTAAAATATTTTTTATTTCCAAAGTTACTACAAGTTAAATATGGTGCTAAAAATGGTGCTTGTCCCGATTTTTTGGGGAGCACTTTATATACACTATTAAAAGATAAACTTATTTAACATGAAACTCTCTGGAAACTTTAATATAACATAGAAAGCAACAAAAATAATTTTAAAAATCACAGATCCAGGCGTCAGACTCTGGATCCAGCGCAATGATTGTGCCTAGGGCCCACACCAACGCTGTGGGTGTCATAACCGAGGTTGACACAGGACTTAAATACGAGGGGACAGGAAATACCTCCGCGGGCATCAGATCCCACCATCTAGATACACTAGGGATAAAAGGACGAACAAAGTGGGCAGTCCAGTTGGATCATATAGGGATGCATTCGTACGGCACCACGAGTTTATCTATTGGCAACCGTCGTAAGTGAAGGAACTGTACTGGACAATTTCTCAGAGCAGAAGCAATAGAAGTACCTATAAAAAGCGATAAATCCCCCACAGGCCCACTATGAGCGAGAGAAAGAAGCATCTTTTGATAAGCGAAGGTTCTTTTATGAGACGAATGGCCCTTTTTGACTTGATTCTTGTCCTCTGATTTTTTTGCTTTATCAGAAGCTTTTTAAATAATCAAAGAACCCAATTATGGAATAGTCCATATTTGGGGACTATGATCTGTCCATATTTGGATTTTCCGACGACTTTAAACTAATTTTTATATTTTTTATTTAAGAAAGTAATAAAATCAAATACCGTTAAAACCTACAACACAATATCTTAACTATCTCTAAAAGCTATAAAAACACTATTTCGTGTACTTTTAGTACAAAAAATTGGTATTTTTAAAATACCCTAAAAAGTTATTGGAAAGCGATAAAACAATACATTACTGCAGCGACAAAGGGGCTTGCACTACTGGCATGTTACCTCTTCTACTCGCGAATGGGCATAAAAAGAGACAAACACTTCTAATTGCGTGTGTGAGTTTTTGTTTAAGAGAAATGCCGGTATTCCATATTAGGGATACTATTCCATATTTGGTCACATACTTCTACCATTTGAATAATATTTTAAACCCCTTTGATACAATATGTTTCACAGACATGAGTTATGCTATGGATTATTATATTTTAAATGACTTGTAATATAATACAATAGTGCCAAAACTTTCTCTATTTCTATATGTAATTTAGTGAATTTTAAATTAATAATTGTTTCAATTTAAAATTTAATTGGTTAGAGTGTGTAATTTGTTAAATTAATAGGACATTAATTATTTTTATTGTATAATTTAATATTCATTATAAGGCCAATACAAAATGGTCCATTTATTTTTATCTAAATGTAAATCAAATTATTGTACCAGACTAGTTTATTTTTTTATACACAGGATGTTCCACAAGTTTAAACACTCTGGAGTGAGTTCATAAATAAAATGTAATCTTTGTACTCTGTATTGGAATCAAAATGACATTTGAAATGTGTTACATTGTAAAAGCAATTTTTGAATGCTACTCAGGAAGTGTAACGTGAATGTCACTTGTAACCGCATGTAACGTAAAATATTTTTTAGATGTTTATTTATTTATTTATTTAAAAACTAATATAAATTATAATTTTAATATGTAAATCAATAGGTATATAAACAAATTATTACTTATTAATCCATTAGTAATCTGCACCTTGATTTAAAAACCTTGTATGTTTGTGTTTGTATAAAGAAATCCTCATTTTGATTTTGAAAAAAGTTTATAGGTATTTTGTGGTTTGGAGAAAATGAAATGAACAAAGTTTTTCTGACAACCATAGTAGCATTAACAAAATATCTTTGTTTTATGGTGAAAACTTTTAAATCTAAAAATTGTGAAAATTTCGTTTCTTTCATATTCTCTAAGGCCGTGTCTTCACGGGGCATTTTTTAAAGTTGATATGGGTCACTTTTTAAAGTTGATATGGGCCACAAAAAGTGGTTGGTGTGTGGTCTACTGTCGCCACCTTGTAGTTCCGTTTTGACAACCACAATTAAACTTCTGTCGCCGTTAGTCGCCGATCCCGTCCACTGACTACAAAACAAATGCAGCGGCTGAACGAACTACTTTTTGTGGTCGTTAATTTCAGCGCTGAACAATACAACTATTGGGACTTTTAAAAAAATAAATATACAAACATTTTCTTCACACTTTCTTCATTACTTTCATTTTAACTTAGATATCAGGATCATCAGGTTAAAGCCAAAAATTACATATAGATTCTTTTTACAGATATCTGCATTAGCTCAAGGAAAATCATGGGATGAGAAAAAATCGCCGGCTCAAAACTTCACAAGTGGTTATATACCATCGCAGTCTTATAGTTCTAATAACAGTAATTCTACGTCTTCTTATCAGTCCTATAATAACTCCGATTCTTATCAGGGAGGGTATCAGAATTATAATTCAGCCGAGTTTAAGGATCAAAGGATCAATTTTTTGCCCGAAAACAAGTGGAAAATGCCAGTAAAAGAGAGTAAGTATACAGATTAGTTTAATAAACTACTTGATAAAAGTTTTTAAAAGTGTCGAACCTCGCTTCTGAAGTTATTTTAAACGTTAAACAACGAAAATTAAC
>JACEGR010008022.1:0-41842 GCA_014170235.1 Listronotus bonariensis
TCGGTAGTTCAAAGAAAATTCGCTGAACACTATTGGAATACTTACATGCATTCGTTTGAAATGTGTACGTCAGATAGCATACCGAACAAATTGTACGCATATTTTTGGCGTAGGTACACGTTCGTTGCCGTGCGGCCGTAGATGTTCGCTGAGTGAATACGCGCCTTTACGTTACGATAATTTTGTAGCTTGTGTACGGAATGATTTTTTATATATATTTTTAATAATTTATTTACCAATATATCAAAAAAATAATGATTAAACACTAAAAATCTTTAATTAATTCATTTGGTTAAGCCCATTATTTATTTATCGGCCCCGTATATGAAAGTGCTTAATTTGACTTTTTTAATCTTTAGAACACATTAATAATAGACAAAACAAGAGGGAGAATTAACAGTCAAGGCAATTAAACAAAAAATGTAAATTAAGATTACTATTAAATAGTCAATATTTTGTTTTTCTTTTTAGGTGTTACTGTGTTTTTAGAAGCATATTTAGTATTTACTTCTGAATTTATACTGCATATTCTTGGTTTATTTATGCACATTGCACGCCACTGAAAAAAGAAAAAATAAAAAATATAAAATCATAAAGTCAAAGTACCTAACTACAATTAGCCTGTAAAGAAGAACTGCACTTGAAATAATTGGCGATTAGCGAAACAAAAGGATATTTATAATTTTTTATCAGTACTTAATTTAATCAACCTAATAACAAAAATGTTTTATAATATCTAGTAGTGTTTTAAAATCACAACAAAATGATTAAAATATTACTCTTATTTGTAGTTTCTTTTGCCCTCTTTAAAAATTCTTTTTGTTTTAACAACAATTTTTCAACTGAAGTCCAAACGATAAAAAACGTTTTAGCAAAATGGGAAAGCAAAGAACTAAAATTAAACATTGGATGTGCACAACAACTATACCAGGTTTTGGAAAATATGCTAAGTTTTGACGATGGATTCTGGGCTTACAAAAGTAGGTAGATACTAAAAACTTTAAAACCTAAACACAAAGTGTAACACAAATAATATAAAAACAGAGGTGATTTCAGCTCTTTACTACAGTGTTGTCCAAGTTTATGACTTCTTTTAGGGAAATTTGCTGTTATTCGGTTTCATTTAAGAGGCAATTTTTTTTTAAATACTGTAATATAACATTTTTATTGACTTGCTGTTAATATTTTATTGTTTTATTTGTTTTGGCTAATAATATTTATATTTGATACGGCGTATTACAAAATAATTTTTGCAAAGTCTGAAAACATCTAACAAAACATCAATTTTTATAAATTATACTAAAACCATTTTAATAACTTTAATAAACTTGCTATATTTACCAGAATGCCAGTTTTTGTATAATTAATTTTAAAATAATATTTCCATTGTCGCCGTGCAGAGATATTTGGTTGATATTTATGGTAAAAACAAATAAAAATACAACTGTTTTTTTGTGTACATACTTGACTGTTTATTATTACATAACAAACAATTTATTAAAAAGATATATTTTTTTATTTTGCCAAATTTAAGGTGGGGGCGAAGCGTCTAGTGTTGCCATGCGGTATGAATTCCAAATATAAAAACAAATTTTGATGTTGTAAGTGAAAAATTAAATTTTTAGTTATATGAACTCTAAAGTTAGCTATAAATTCTAGTCTAAAAGTAATAAACAATTGGAAAATTTGCTACTTGTGGGCATAAAAAGTTCTTGTATATAATTATATGCTAGTGTATACAAGTCACTTTTTCTGAAAAATGCACTTACAATATTTGTGAACTAGACCATCGATTCGCTTGTACTTGAGGGTGTTGTAGCGTAGTAGGAATTTATAAAATGCGTACCGCACGTATGCATCCTTATACGGTCCAACTGGACAGGCCTCGAATGTCCCACCTGGTGCGTTTTTATTCTGGAGTTCCTAGAATGTGGAACTTGCTTTGTGCAGCAGAGATCGGCAATAAGAAAAACATACGTAAAATTATTGTTCAATCACTGTGGATATAAGTAGTATTGATTGGGTGAATAACGATGGGAAACAGTGGAGTTGTGTATAATAGCAATAATAAAGATATTTATTTTAAATAAACTACATTTTAAACACCTACATAATAACATAAAATTAATTATCTTTATTAACATTTTATGTAAATACTGGACTTTTAGAATAAATGTCTTTGGTATTTTTACGTTTCGAACGGATTAATTATAAAAATTTAAACTATAGGAAATAAAATTAATTAAAAAAAAACATATTTTCAAGTAAAATTGATAGATAAAAAATTAAAAATGGCTGCTGGAGGCATCATCTTGGAAAAAAATTAATGAAAGAAGGCGTTTGTGCACATCATTATAAGGCTCTGTGAAGTACTTTATAACCTAAGGAGTACTTGGGGTCAATGCCTTCACTGCTACAAAATGGCGGTGCTTTAAAATTATGCCGCAGATTCTGAAAATTAAAAGTGTGATGTTACCATGGTTTCTAAATTGGATGCTAACACAACTTAAAAAGTAAATTAAATTAAAATAAACCGTATTAGCCTAATAATTCAATTGTGGTGATTTAAATTAAATGCATCATTTTGGAAAAGTCCCGTAAGTCCGGTCCTGAATAGATCTGTTTGACCAAAATTGGCAAACCTGGAAAACGTATGTACCTATTGGCCCTTTAAAAATATAAGAGATAGGCGTAACAGATAAAAGTTATCATTAGTTGAAAAGTGTGCAGAGTTTGAATTTATTTTGCTGTATATTATTGCCATTAAAAGTAGTGAGATAGTGTTCGGCAATACTGGAAGTAACAGAAAACCACTGAATACCTATAATGCACATTTATATAATATACCTATACGTACCAAAAATTATTTTGATATTTAAAAAAATATTATATTAAATGCATTTTTTTAATATTCGGTATTTTGAAATTTTTTTGTTTGTCCTTAAATAGGTTTTGTATACATATAATAAAATGTATTGATTTGTTTTTTATTTTAGAGTAATCTTTTAACTGGTGTTCTCAATGAACATAAACTTAGAAAAGCCAAGGGAGCTGATGTTGGTGGCCAACCCTTAGCGACTCTACCAGTCCTCGGAGTATGCTTACCAGACAAATGCACCGCAGATGATATAAACAATGCCTTACCTTTTATCACATCTTTGCTACCTTTGGATATTAACTGTCAAACCCAAGAAGATGTTTACCCACCGTTAGATACTGGAGCTATTGTAACACTGTAAGCCAATTTATATCTTGGTTATATTATACAGGGTGGTCGTTTATATTTTGAAAAAAATCCGCATATTTACAGTTGTTTTAAAGTTAAAGCAAAATGGGTCAAAATGTGGACAATCAATTACCATGTATAAAGTGTAACTATGGTTATAATAGCTATAATAGCTATCTCTATTATGTGTACACAAACACCGATACTAAATATCCATAAACATTTAAGAGAAATCCAACCGGTTAAAAAAATGAATTACTAAAAACCTAAAAATACTTAATAAAAAATATGTTATTTAAGTTTAAAAAACTTTTTTATATTTATTGATTATTAAGTAGGCACATATAGAATGTAATAAACCGACTTCTTTTTTTTATTAAATATACAGCGTGTCTTCAAAGGTTCTTACCAAATGGGAAACTTTTAATTAAGGTAAATTTACGAAAAAAGTGTCTCTAATAAAATGTCCTGCTTGATGAAAAATACATTTCCACAAAAATATATATGTATATGTTTGATGAACAGGGTGGCCTAAAGAAGACTTGTTTCCAAATTAATATACAGGGTATTTCCTTACTACAGCACAAAACTTTAAAGGGTGATTTTTGATGTCATTTATGAAAAAAGTTCTTATAAACATATTTTCGGAGTTGCTTCGATTCTAAGATACAGGGCGTTAATTTTTTTAAAAGTTGGTATTTTATAAATATCTTAACTACGAAGCCAGATATAAAAAAATTATAACACAAATAAGTTGTATTTTTAGTTTCTTTATAGAACAAAAAAATAAAAACCACATAAAAGGCCAGTGGCGTACATTTTTCTCTCAATAACATTGGCTTTTGTGCCCACTCTGACGCTACCGTACCCAATAAAGTCAATTTAGTTGAGTTTAACAAACGCTTTATTACGTCAAACAAACGTACCAAATTTTAACCAAATCGGTTTAAGGGTATTTAAGATATTATTTATAAAATTTAGATTTTTTTTTAACTTTAACGACCTGTATCTCAGAAACGAAGCAATTCCGGACATGTTTATAGAAACTATTCTTTATAAAATGATATAAGAAATCACCCTTTAAAGTTTCGTGCCGTAGTTAGAATATACCCTGTATATTAATATAAAAACAAGTCTTTTTTAAGCCACCCTAAACATCCAACACACAATTATATCTCTGAAAATGTATTTTCTCATCAAGCAGGACGTTTTATGAGAAGGCACTTTTTTCGTAAAGTTGATAATTAAAAAGATTCCCATTTGGTAAGAACTTCCGAAAACACGCTGTGCTGTGTTTTTACCTTTAGTGAGTTTTATTTATTTATTTAAAGTCAGTTTAATTGTTTTAACGTTTATCAATATTACTTAAACAATAAACATACACCAAAAAAACAGAACTAGTACCTTAAACAAAAAAAAAAGAAAATTGGTCCAAAATTTACGGAGTCATTGGTGTAAATACATAAAAATATAGAGTATATTTCAATTTAAAGAAGCTACCTCCTATAATTCCATATATACACATACAAAAACAAATCATAAAACACGTCAACTTTTATTTTTAGGTGGACACATTTTGGTGTCAAAGTTTTTATTCAGGGTTATCCCCTCCTCTCACCAGCACAAACTTAAGAAAGTTTAAAAGGAAAAGGCGTTCAAAGAAATCCCTCATCTTAAAGAGTTTTAATTTTTTCTCTAACAGTTTTTAGTTTTTTAGAGACGGTTCAGTAGTTTCGAGAAAATTCGTCAAATTTTGGGTTATTTAGCTGTTGACTCACTTTTATAACTTTTTTATTGTTTAAAATATCAATATCAATATTATAACTATGCTTTTTACCAAATTTATTTGATCGCTGTTACTTCAGGTTTAGCAGGAAACGACGGACACCCTGTATATGAGAGGGCTTAATTCAATCTCCACCATTCTTATTTTAATATTACTATCTTATTTGATACAAAAATGAGATAAATGTCCCAATGTTATATTTTTAGCGCTATATTAAAATAAATTTCTTGTGAGGGCATGACTGTTGTTTTTTTGGTATTTTTTATAAAATGGGTATTAGGTATTGTATATTTTGAATGTTATATATATTTATTATTTTTATATAAAATTTTGAGTGTCATGGTAAAATCTTAATAAATTACTGGTTTTTAGCACTCTTTTTGGCATCGTTACTGCTTTAATGGTGGTTTCTTCAATCTATGACTACTTTTGCCAAGTGCATGAAGGTAGGTATAAAAAATAATATATTAAAAGTATATTTAAAAGTAAATACATTAACAAAAATAAATATACACGTCGTTCAAGCTTGTCGGGTTTAATTGACTTTAGTATGTTGAGCACTAGTGTAGAGATTAAACAAGGAATGTCTGCATGTAAACATTTCGAATAAGATAAGGCATCGATCTTGGTTTGTTGCTTTAGATCATCTTCTTTTCACTTATTGCCAAAAATTTACCATAAACGTTTTAAGTTGAACATCGTGTATATATAAAAAGAAATTCTAGAAAAACAATTTTTCATAATGTTTGAGGTTAAAACGAAAATACGGTTAAATATTTTTTATTTTTTGGTATGCTGTTTAGAAGTCTTTGGAGAAAAAGCAAGGCCAGGCTACTAAGGCCAAAGCTGATCACGCTTTTATGCATAACCGTAAACGTTGGTAATTATCGATTTTTTTTTAAGAACCATACATATTAATTAAACCTCACACATGATTGGTTGTGAACTATAAATTTAATATGGGTTTGCATAGAGCAGCTACCTACATAATTCTTATTTTTGGCAATTTAAATCTGGACCAGTGACATAGTAAGCATTTGAAAAATATTAAATTAAGAATATTTTTAAAAATATCATTAATTTGATATATTTTTTTTTAATGCTAGCTACTTTATACAAACCCAAATTAAATTTATAGTTCAGAACCTATCATGTATAAGTTTAATTATTATTTGTGGTTTTTCAAAAACATAGATCGATAAATAATTATTTACGTTAACGGTACACGCCGTAATAAAGTATACTTTACTTTATAAAGATCATAGAAAAACAAAAAAAGAACCATGTAAAATTACAGCCAAGTTTATTCAACCAAGGCTGGACACCGTTAGTACTTGGATAGGTGACAGCCAGCGAACACCCTTTGATCGCTGGTTGTGATTTGAAATCCAGGTAAAACTTACTTAAAAGTTGATAAGTACTTAAGAGGTAGTAGTTATTTGTGTAACTTTTGTAGTGGTACTTTAGGTACTACCACGCTCTCTTAAAGGTGCCGTTAAATTGTGTAGGTACTTAGACAATCTTAACATTGTCTTAGGGGAAAAATGGGATAAAGATCTAATAACCCAGCACCCATAGATACCATTAGTACTAAAGACTTATATAAGCTTTTATGAGGTAAACATAACTGGCTCTTACATGTGGAAAAAGTAGGGTCGTAATCAGTTTTTTTTATATTTTGAGTTTTTAATATATTTTTTTATTATTATTATTTTAATACTGCTTTGTTGTTGTATTTATATTATTTAACAGTTTAAAAATATATGTAGATTCTTATATAAAATGGTGTTTTTTCTTTAATAATATCCGTTACATAAAAAGATATACATATTTTTTATTTATTAATCGGTTTTTCAAGTTATTTGTATAACTTTTGTAATGGTACTTTAGGTACTACCACGCTCTCTAAAAGGTGCCGTTAAATTGTGTAGGTACTTAGACAATCTTAACATTGTCTTAGGGAAAAATGGGTTAAAGATCTAATAACCCGGGACCCATAGTACTTAGTACTAAAGACTTATATCAGCTTTTTTGAGAAAAACATAACCGTCTTTTACATGTGGAAAAAGTAGGGTCATAATTTATTTATTTTTTTTTATTTGATATATATTTTGCGTTTTCAATAAATTTTTTGATTAATAATATTTTAAAACTGCTTTGTTATTGTATTTATATTATTAAACAGTAAAAAAATAAGGAATTCTAATACAAAATAGTGTTTTCTCCTAAATAATATCCGTTACACAAAAAGATATACATATTTTTTATTTATTAATTGGTTTTATCATCTTTTTTAGTGTTATTGTAAATAACCTGTTTTCTTTTAATTTGCATATATTTAAAATCACATTTCTGTTTCAGTTAAGCCCCATCATCCAGTATTAATAGCATTTTCAGCATATACCAACGGTAAAAAATATTTAGAATCAGTGGGGGCCAAGGAGAGCTTGCATGCTTAAATGGGATTAGATTCCTAAGTATGTGTTGGGTAATATTAGGTCATGTATTTATAGCTAACATGCTGGGACCAACTTTTAATCTTTTGAAATGTTAAAGGTAAGCTTAACACAGTGTAAGAGTCGAAAGTATATAGGCCATATCATGACCGTGTTTTGGCCATAAAAAATAATTATCTCTTATTTTTCTCTTGCATAATTTATTTTTAAAAACTTTTTAAGGCACGACATATTCATATTTTAAAACTAATAATTTTTTTAGTATTCTAAGAAAGCAGAAACCATGATCTATTTACAATGCGCACTTGCTGTCGATTCGTTTTTCGTTATATCAGGATTACTGGTCTCCTACAATTTTATGAAAAAATGAAGAAAGGAGAAAAGTTTAATATTGTAAAATACTATGTCCATAGATACTTAAGGTAAGCAAAAATATCTCTAAGAACAGAGAAGAGAAAAAAATAAATTTCTAGGAATTCTATGTTAAACAGATTTTAAAATGGTTTTAATAAAATATATATCATATTTTAAATAAAGTATACTTATATTGGGTCTGAAGTAAGAAATAAAATAAAAGCCTAGTTTCAAAATGTACAATCGCCATTTATACTTTTTAATACAACAAGATAAATGTCCCAATAATTTTATTTTCCAACGCTGAATTTAAATAAATCACTTTTTAGGCCCTGACAACATCCATAACAAAGTGTTTAAACTTAATAAAAATGCATTACATTTAATGTATAGGCACATACAAAATAACTATATATAATTTAATAAAAGTTTTAAATTTTGGGCATAGAGGTCTTTAAATGACAAAAGAAAAGAAAACAAATACATAACCTGGTAGAAACGACTTATTTTTTTTTTTTTCTAAGGCCTGTGAACATTACTTATTATTATTATTATTATATATATATATATATATATATATATATATATATATATATATATATATATATATATATATATATATATATATATATTAATTAATTTTAATTGCATTTATTTTTAACCAATCCAGTTGATATTTGGCACACAAATCGAGCTTTGCAGATTCTTAAATTTTAAGACAAAAGTACTTTTTTAAATACCGCCAGAGGGCATCTTTATAAACTTGAATTTATTTACATCATAATTTTTTATTTTGACAGATATCGCAAAGCTGGGGGCGCCATTTTATAGACAATCAAATCAGTAAATATGTAGTCTTTATTAAAGTCGATAGCGTTCCTCATTATAGGCACCACACATCAAAGATATTTCACTCTACTATTCCATATACATACAGGGTGTCCAGTACTTAACCAAACGATTTCACAACAAAAATAAGAAAAAACTATATAAACATATGTCCTAAACGTCTTAGTTTTGGTTAGTTTAAAAATTAAAAAGTACAGGTCTCAAATGAAAATGGAATACCCCGAGCCCGACCAAGACGGTGACACGTCATTTCGTCTTCGTTAAGACTTGTCAAACCGCTTCATCTGTGACCTGAAGCGGTAATTTTTAAACCATCAACCATAGTAGCCCCAGGCTCTGACCTGACGTATTTTACAGTCATTGTGAAACCACTGCTTTTATTATGTATATATATATATATATATATATATATATATATATATATATATATATATATATATATATATAATTTTTCTGTGGTATAGGTTCTTTGGTTCTTTGCTTATTTTCTATTTATATACAATAAAAATCTAATTTTGGAGATTGTATGTACACTTTAAAACTAGCGTTCTTAAATAACAACAAATTTAAAAAGTTAACAATAGCAAATAATAATACTGTTAAATTTAAAAGGTTACGTTAAATTAAGTTAATATGACTAAAAATATTTATTGTTACTATGCATATACAGGGTAATCATTTTTAAGTTGGCACTATTGCTAACTTTTTATTATTGGAGATACCAACTCGGTTAAATTAGCAAGAAGTAGCATTTTTTCCGCTGATAAACATGCTGCCAAAAAACTTTTGAAAATCAGGTTTTCGATTTATTGCAAAAAATGTACTTTTTTAAACGGAACACCCTGTATATTATATTACTATTCGAAAGATCTATCAAAGGCCATTAAAAATGTCCTCATGTGTTAAATTCAATTTTTAATAGTTTTGAAAATAAGGCCATCCTCGGGAATTTGATAGTAAACTGGATTTTTTAGTAGAACATCCTATATATTGCATTACTATATATAGCTTTGGGAAAATACCACAGTTAATATATCTACCTCTTACAGTTTTGGAAATATGGTCATCCAAATCTGAAAATTATGTTAAATTTTCATTATCTCAACAGCTCCAAGCTATAAGGACTAAGTTTAGTGTCTAAGATAAAATAGACATTATATCTACCTACTTTTTTTAGATTTGAGTGGTTATATTTCCAAAACTATAAGAGACAGACATACCAAATGTGGTATGTGCTTAAAGCTCTTTAAAATATGTGTTTATTGGTGATGCAATGTACATGGTGTTCTACTTAAAAAATTCCAGTTTACTATAAAATTCCCGAGGATGGCCATATTTCCGAAACTATCAAAAATTGGATATAACACATAATGACTTCTTTTAATGGTCTTTGATGGATCTTTCGAATAATGATTATATTATACAGGGTGTTTCATTTAAAAAAGTCTCAATAAATCGAAACCCCGGTGTTTAATTGTTTTTTTGTTGGCAGCCCGCTAATCAGCGGAAAAAATGCTGCTACTTTACTAATTTAACCGACTTTGTATGTCCAATAATAAAAAGTTAGGAATAGCACCGACTTAAAAATGATCACCCTGTATGTATGTTTGTCTGCCTTGTTTTAAATTCTTAAAATAGATTCTTACAATAACTGTATCAGCATTAAATTGTATTCTTTTTTAATTAAAAAAATTAATAATTTTTAACCCATTTTTCAGGTTAACTCCGGCATATGCTGTTGTAATATTAGTTTCAGTTTATCTTTTAAAGTATTTGGGTTCAGGACCATTATATTACCAGATCGACACAGTTATTTCACAGTTATGTAGAGATCACTGGTGGAAAGCAATTTTATATCTCCAAAACTATCTTGCTGGTGATGCTGACATTGTAAGATCATAAAATATTTTTCTCAAATTTTTTAATATAAACATATAGAAAACTAAAAATACCTAAGGATTATCAACTGTGTAGTAGAAATATTCTCGTTATTTTTTTATTATTATTAGATGAATAATGCACTAAAGAATATTTTGTTTAGTTGACATATTTTTATTTAAAAAATTTATACATATGGATTTCTTAAAAACACGGTTAAAATTCAGAAATGCTTTACCTCGGCACTTTGCGCCACTGTAAACCATTCTTTTCTCTTGACAGTAATAAAACACTTTCCAACACGGTACGTAATGTACTATATAAACACTAAACTTACTATAGATATATAGATCATCATATATATATAATATAGAGTATTTTTAAAATTTACGATATACGGTGTGCTATAAATTTACTATAAATATCTATTTATAAGTTCATATATTTATAGTCAAGTTGATATATTTATGCGTCATAAGATCTTAAGACTTTTTTTTTAAATCGATAATTTTAAACGGCGGCTACATTTTTGTATCAAATCTTAGCTGTTACCTGTGTCCAGCAGCCGCTGGTGATTGCAGTGCCAATCTGTTAAAAAGTAAAAATAATTGACAGGTTAAAACAATTTATATACTGTAATACTAAACAATTAAAAAATAAGATAAACAATAATGCTGACCGGCCACTGCTTCTTGTGTCCTTAGAATTTTTATAATTAATTTTCAATTCAGCCTGTATTGTCTGGGCCTTTATTGTTTTGGAAAGGTCTTTAAGTATTTTGTAATGTTAGATTAGTATATTTAAATTATAACCAGTCTGAATTTGCTGATTTCATAATATACAATTATGTTTATATCCAGACAATATGCAAATGATACATTCCTATGTTATGAAATTAAGTTTATTCTAAGCAAAGTGCAAGTCGTACTGTTTTGTGATATGCAAACATGATAAGTTTTGACATTTACAACTTATGTATTTTTTAATTATAAATAATTCCAATACTTTAAATTCAATTAAACCAAATTTAATTTGAAAATATAGAAATAGATCTATTCTCGGACCATTTAAATTTAAAAAAAAACAAAAACATCTGAATCAAAATGTAAAGTATTGGTTTAAAAAAGTAAGTTACCATGATCAATTGGGAGACCACTTCTTCATTTGTTTTGGTTTACGTCATTCTTAATTTAAAATTGCCCAAATAAAGGTTCGTTTTTTTCTTTTAGTGTGTATCTCAGTCATGGAATCTTAATATAGATTATCAGCTTTACGTCCTTTCACCCATATTTCTTTTTCTTATATACAAAACACCAAAATTTGGTACTTTAATGATGATTTTACCAATTATTGGTTGTATGGTTGCCGGATATGTTATAACTTATCAAAAACATCTAACAACAATTCTTGTGAATGGGTAAGTATTGTTAATGACGTGACAAACGCTAGAAAAATCTTTACGATACTGACACAAAACAAGACAAATAAAACAGGTAATTTAATTTAAAGCGTAGAATTTGTGCATGTCAATATGAATTAAGAGAACACAAGAAATTTAAAGCCAAAATAAAAGCTAAATATATCCCCTTTTAAAAAGACACTCCTCATATACAAAATAACTGAAATACTGAAAACTATCAACGTTACTTATGTTATATACCTTAAAATTTTAGAAACACAACCAGATTTATGCATTATTACTACCTAAAAACACATACTCGGGCAGCAACTTGGTTTATAGGAGCATTGCTTGGATATTACCTGGGCAAAATCAAGTTTTACAATAATAGAAGTTATTTAAGACTACCAGGGGTAAGTTTAAGTACATATCTTAAGACCGCTTCAATTCTTGTTTTTATTTGATTTGTTATAGTCTAAGATCCGAATGGGAAGTGAACTACACCCATCTGTTTACCGGATAAAACTATTTTGTATTAGAACCTTAAAATTTTTGACACACCCTCTATAATGGCAATCCTTTTTTTCTCTACATGACAGTACCTAATTACATATCACTAAACTTGTTTCTTTCCAATTTTATAAAAAAAAACTTATCGTTAAAATTTAAAATTTTGACAAATTATTTTATATTATTTAAAGCCACTGACTAAACGGCCGCAAGCAGGCCGTTTGCTCAATTATAAGAAGAAATCCGCCGTCCAGCGGCTTTTTATATCCACGGAAATGAAAACCGCCGAAAGTAATGATTTGTTATTACCGGCGGTTTTTACCTATTTTATCGCCGTCTGGCGGTTTTGTATTTGAAAACTATTAAAAACCGCCAAAAAATAGTTAAAAGTATTCAAACCCTATTAATTATTTATTTTGTGTGACATAACCGTTTACTTTCTGGAGTTTTATTGTTTAAGATTTTAGTTTAGAATCGTACCCTTTGTAAAAACAAATTGGGGTAATTAAGCGGGATGGAAACAGGCAAATAGAACCACTATTGTATTTACTCTAACGTTTCGTGGCTGGATTGCCACTTTATCAAGGGCTCAAATTAAAAAGACACATTACAAAACTATTTCGTCACATGGACCAATAATTAACAACACTAAAAAACAGTTTAAAAAAATATTGTCAGCCAGAAAAGGCTATATAACTTATAAGGACGTCATGGTCAGCATTAGTGTCACAAATTAGTTATATATAACTTAAATTGTTATTGATTCTATGAAAAAAATGTATTATGTCAAATTTGTCATATTGTCATACATTACATAAATGTTAAAGTTAGGACTAATTGCTTATCTTCCATTGTTTAAATGATTATAACTTGATAAATATTAATTTTTTGGAAACGTAAAAAGTCGCTTTCAGTTAAAGAATGGTCAAAAAATTAAAATAATAATAATAATTTGATGCAAAAAAAACAATTTATCTAAACTGGTAAAACAATTGCGGTTTAAAAAATCTGATCATAATTTGAGCTGGCAACATGGATCGTCGTAATCAGCATTTTATTCTGAACATGACTCAGCAAAAAACTTCTATGAGAATAATTTTTGATACATTGGCGCCCATATGACCTACTCTAAAGGGTTTTATTAAAAATTTTTATCGTGGATTTCTATCTTTATACCTATTTCCTTTGATGCGAGTAAAGGGATTCTTTGGAATGTCCAGTCAAATTTTCTTTTTAGGTCACTTTTTAAAAATCAAATTAAATCCCAAGTTATTAATATACTTAACATAGAATCAGTCAAATGACATTAGAGTAAACACAAGTAAGTAGTTGATTTTTTTACTTAATACTATAAATCGGTTTCTTTTTAGTGGTTAGCTGCTATAATATGGGGCATAGTTTTAGCTGTAATACCAACATGTGTTTTTGCTGGTCATGATATGTTAACAGATTCAGAGTACCATGTAGTTGGAAATTCACTATATAATACTTTTGTAAGGCCTACCTGGGCACTATGTATTTGCTGGATTATATTTGCCAGCACAATTGGATACGGCGGTACGGATAGTTAAACACTGGTTTAAAGATTTGGTTAAATTTAAAACTAATTTAAACTTTAAAAATAAAATTTTAATGACTTCAGATCAAAAAAAAAATTTTGTTTTAGGTATTATCAACAAATTTTTGTCATTGCCAATATTTGGATTATTAAGTAAATTTACATACAGTATTTATTTACTTCACCTTACCATACTGTACATGATGGTTTGTGCTAGAAAAGTTCCAGCTTACTTTTCGGTAGCTGGTTTGGTAAGTACTCCTAAACTAAAGCTTTGTGCATAACAAAAAGTTATAACTAGTTTTAAGTTTTTCTGCCAAAAAACCGTTTGGCATCATCAATGTAATTCAGGACTAGGTGTTTGGCATTCAGTTCTCATTATAACTAGTTTTAATTCGACTATACTATTTTTAAGGTCGTGAAGTGGAGTACATTTTATTAAAACGATAATTCTTGTTAAAAAGAAACACTCGTACAAACAAGTATAGAGAACAAGAAACACAAATATGTAAAAATTTAATTTATTTGCTTATAAATAAATTTTTGACATTTTTGATATAACTCAGTAAAACGCGTTTGGCATTAAAGCTTTTTAAATTTATTTCCACTTTTTAGTCCTCCGCCACAATACACTATACTACATTTTATCCCTTGCCAAACAAAACTTAAATAGAATTTATTGGTATCTAAATAAACATATCACTACTCTACAAAAAAATGTGTTAAACCCTGAATAACCAAAAAAAAAATACATAATTGAATCTTTTAATGAAGCGATTTTTTTAGTTTTGTTTATCGACTTTCTTAAGAATGAAAAAGTAGTAAGGCAGATTATTCGATATACGTTTAAAGGTCTGGCTACACATAACCGCACCGAGCCCGGATTCACGGTGATAGAGGAAAGTGGAATGGATAGCGCCGATGTTTCCCAAACAAAACTTTAAGTTTATCGGGCGTCACATTTTATTTTAATTCATTACGTATTAAAATCAAAAATAAATGGTAAAAGGTTAGTTGTTGTTAACAAACAATATAAGAAAAATTGACCTAATAAGTATTAAAAAATGCTTAATTAATTTATTTTTACAAATTGTGAATTATTTGTGAGTAAAACTTATGAATACATTGTTGTTTTTGTTTTAATAAGTTTTCTTTAATTAATGTATTGAGAAATCAAATAAACTATAAACATCACTAGTTCGATGCAAACTGACTAATTAAAAATACGTCGCATCCGACGCTGCGGGACGTCCAACCGTTGGTCGGTGATGTTTGTTTACTTGTTAAAATGCGGTGCGGGGTATCTGGCCGGGCACGAAGCGGTAATATTAGGGCCATGGTATTTGATAACAACGGTACATTTCAAAACCGAGACACCGCCATTCTACGGTGCAGGCCTTGGAGTGGTTATGTGTGGCCTAACCTTAAAACTGTGTTACCTTATTTGTGAAGATTTATTTTACGACCAGAAGTAATTTAAAGCTTGGTTTAATTCACTCATATTACTGCAGTTTGGTTAAATACAAAACTTTTTGCACCGCATCCCCCTACATTTCACCAGGGAAACGTACGGCCACGAGCTCGTGGTTATGTGTGGCTAGACGTTAATGGGTATTTATTACAACAGGGAACCTTTTTGCGGAATTTCAATAATATTACTTGATTATTGAGTCTCAGTATCTACAATATTCAGCAAAACTAAGTGTTAAGCTTGTTTAAGTTACCCCATGCTATTACTGGAAAATACTCATAAAGTATTAACTTTTTGTAACTATACTAATAAGAATTACACAAACTGAAGTGGTGATTATGGAGGTGATGAAATTACACATATGTATCATACAGATTTTTAGTCATATTAAAAATAAAACAAAAATCTGCATTACTATTTTTACACTTATTATAATAATAATAATTTAAAAAATCAATAGTATAAAATTATATTTTCTACAGTTACAAAATAAACTTGATAACTTGTGACTGGTTATACTTTACAATACCAAAATATTCCTCTTTAAGAAGTAATTATACTTATAAGAACCATTTTGCTGCACTCTTTTTTTCTTTATTTAATACTGAAAATATTCTAGAATAATCGTAGATATAAATAAACGCAATTATTGCGCCACCAAAAGTATTATTCTAAATTTCTTATTGGGTAAAATGATAACGGTAACTAGAGCGACATGTATAACAGTATAGCCTGACGTTTTAAAGAAAATTAAAAACTTTATAAAATACCTACAATATCTGTATTTTTAAAAGCAGGTACAAGTATAATACTTTTTATATTTTTATGGTTGGTATTATCCAAATTTATTTTATTACGATGTTACACTCCAAAGTATGACATAATGTACAAGTGGTAACAGAAAACGTTTTTTAATGTTTACTGCCTAATTTTTTGATATTAAACGAAGATTTAAAAATATATAAATTAATGGAACAAATGCAATATCCGCTCTTTTAACTAACATTAATCTGTAATCAGTCTTTATCCAGCAGACACAAATATTAAGTTAATTTTAGCTTTTCGACTTTTTAAAAGTTTTTAAAGTGTGTGTGTAATATTTTTTTACTTTTACTTTCATTGCACGGAGGAAAAATTACTTTTCTCCCGTGGGCCAAGAGTAAACTAAAATTATAAATACATCAGCAACCGTGACAAAAATTCAAAGTTGCCAACTTCACATCTTCTCTTATATTGAAAAGTGTCACAAAGACATCTTTGTGACACCTTCAGCCGCGATAAATGTCTGGTTGGTTGCGGTAATATTTAACAAACTAAAACTCATTTAGTCACATCTCTCCTAAGGTGTGACCTAATGACAATTTTCCAACGGATTAAGGATTAAGGACGTAAAAATACAATACCTACATATTGTACATCTCTAGGTCTGCTACTTTTTTTGCAAAGTGGTGTTCTCTTGATTAATTGCGCCATTTTTTATTTATTTTTTGTTTTTTTAATAGACATTGCTCATGTGTTTATTTTTTTATTTTAGATGAGCCAATTTTGCCTTCTATTTATTGTATCATTTTTATTGGCAATATATTGGATTTTAGCATTTGAAATGCCAATACTTGTTATAGAACCTTACATATTTGGAAGCTGGGGAAAGCCATCAAAAACTAAAGAACAGGTTTGTTGCAAATATTAAGTATTCTTATTAGTACAAAAAACTATATATAATAATTTAGTAGGGTACTAGAACTAACACTTTCTGTAGTTGTTAGTTGACATAAACAATAAAAATTTAAGTTATGTCCTGTATTGGTTTGCGAATTCTGTTATTAAATAGTAGTTTATTGGGTACACGTCAATCTGCAGATAGTAGGACCACTTCGGCCCTCGTCTCAAGGTATAGCCAGCTGACCCTATTTAGCCTTATTGGCTTTTATAAATTGGCCACCGGCCAGTCGCCTGAAACAAAATAAAGAAGAAACCTTTAAAAATTCAAAAATTTAATTTAAAAATCGATGTTTTGGTGCGTAAAAATTTAAAAATATCAACTTAAATATAGGTGAACTTTTATTTTTATCGTAATACCTAGGTTTTTTTTATTTGAATTTAAATGTTTTTTTTTCGTTTTTTTCTTTATTTTGTTACAGGCGACCAGCCAACTTGCTATACCCTGGGAACAGGGCCATAGCTTTTCCAATACAGGGGGCCCAACGAGAAACTGCTGCGAACGATTTCTTGAAAAGTGGGTTTTGAAAATTTTTAAGGAACTGATAACACAATGAAGTCAGTGGGGGCATACGACTAAAATATTTTGACAGTTAAATTAATGCCAACTTCATTATTTTAAATGAAACACCCTATATATTATTTATTTTTTAAATTATTGTGTTTGTGTGACATTGTGTTTTCTGCCTGAGTCCAACCGTTTTTGATTTATTTTAAATTTTATGTTAAAATTGACGTTTACAAGACATTACATAACTATCAATTATTTTTAAACAAAAGCTTTAAACACGAATTGGACTTGTGTTCCTCTTAAAGAAAGATATTATTTAGCAGACTGTTTTGATATAAATAAATACAGGGTAGTTAAGGTTTTTGTTTAAAAAAATGATTTTGTAATGGTTTGCAAACGTCATTTTTGACATAAAATTTAAAAAAAACCGATTAAACGCAGAATCTTAAAAATAAATAATATATTGATAACATATTGACATTAACTTCCAGTATTACCGAAATGGCAGAACTGTCAAAATATTTTAGTCGTATGTCCGTCACTGACTTTATAATGCAACGAAATACTTTTCAAGGCCTACCTTTCGAAAAATCGATCGCAGCAGGTTCTGGTGGGACATTCTTTATTTGTTGATTGCCGTGTACTATAGTAGAAATTTTACCCCAGCGGAATAAACAAATGAGAATTAAGATTTATAGTTACCAAACGTAGGTGCATTAAAATTTAGAGAATTGATATTTAATAACCTAAAATACTTCAAACTTGGCATTTTTAGACCCTATAATTTCTTTAAATGACATTTTTGTACATACAGGGTATGGATGGTGGAGGGGAGGATAACCATCTTTTATTGCGGAAAAGTTAAAAAAGTGGCCATCGGAATGTAACAAATTGGGATGGCGCCACAGTAAGCCAGTGGAGGGATTTTGGTATTTCTTTCCTTTTTTTATTTTGTATCTATCTGTCCTTTTTACTTTGTATCTCACTCTAATAATGCATGCTCATTGGTTAAAAAAATCTCCTCTGGCTATGGTGGCGCCACCTTAAGTTGCTCCTTTCGACGGACACTTTTTAAAACATTCAGATCGTTATCCTCCCCTCCACTATCCATAATACAGGGTTTTAGTTTCGCGTAAAAAGTAAATAACATCAAATTTGGGAACAGTACTGAAAATTGTGTACAATTTCTAACTACATATCATCTGTAAAAGCATGTTATGTAGACATCAGTTAGATCTCTAATTTAATAATATAACACACATACATTTATACTTTTTATTTAATAGTCTTTTATAAATAAATTTGGCCTATTACAAGCTACATTTATTAGCCTTAAGAGTTTATAATATAATTAAATATAAGTGAAAACCCTTAATTTTTATTGCGAGACAAAATCAAAATTTAAAGTAGTATTAATTACAATGGCAAATATAAGCATTATTAAAGTAGAAATTAAAGAAAAAAATATTAGATATAAAGTTCAGATTCCATTTTAACTCAGGGATGGTAGCATCTAAGGTAATTTATTTATTGTTACCGCCATATTTGATTTAATTTTATTCTGTATTTTTAAATAACCTTAATACTAACCAGAAAATTATAAAATTCAAACTTTAAGATACATTCTTTTTTATATTACAACAATAATGATTTGTTACAGTTTAAAGGTAGGTATCCTTTAGAGACGGATGGACGGACGGGCCAGGCCACTGGTACCTTGCTTGTAAACGTCAGAGTGCGTCCATCAGAAGCGCTTCACATCGGAATGAACGGCAGAGCATTTATGTGTTAAAAAATTGCCCATCCGTCCGTTCCTAAAGGTTTAATTTGGTATACCTTAAAAAAATATGCATAGGGAAACATACCTAAACTTTTTTCCATATTTATAATAACTATTTTTATAAATATTTAGGTTGGTTACCTTATATTAGAGTAAGGTTTCTTTAAAACTTATAGATTTTCACTTTTTATCCAATATAAATTTTGACATAGAATATTTGAATGTATTTGTTTTAGGTTACAAATAAGACAGCAACTAATGGTGAACACATTAGGAATAGGCCGTAATCACTTTTAAATTAAATCTGCTGATTATTGTGTTTTATAGTTTTATTTTTTGCAATAAATTCATATATTTTTTTAAATATTATTGTGTATAACTTTATCGGTTAGCAGCACTATACCCGATTTCATCAATAAATAAGACAGCAGCCAATGGTGAACACATTAGGAATAGGCCGTAATAACTATTAAACTAAATCTGCTGATTATTGTGTTTTATGGTTTTATTTTTTGCAATAAATTCATACACTGTGTGCAAAAAGTCCCGGAACCCCTTAATAATTCGCAAATGCGCTCATTTATCGAAAAGTCTTCCAAATAAAGTTTATAAATATATTTTAGATCTATTTTATAAAAATATGTTTACATGTACAGGTGGCATCACAACGAAGATATAGACATAAGTTACCTTTTTTTAAATGGAATGGTGTATATTTTATTGGGTTTTTGAATTCTCCACAAAATTTTAACATGACTTTGTGTAACATATGCTATACCTAAACTCACTAGTTTTAAAGATACGAGGGTTTAAAAAGTATTTTATCGATATTTTTTTATTTTCACCTGTTACAATATTTACCTAGTTACATTTACATAGTAACATTTTTGGGTATGTATGACATGTATAAGTGACGTTTAGTAATTATTGAGCAGTTGTTAGTTAAACTATTTAAAATAACTAGTCATGGCACTTTCTGAGAAAGAGAGAATAACGCTTCTTATGATTCGAGGGTTTGGGGATCGCGAGCGGTCTTACCAAGAAACCCGAGATCTTTTAATACAACCTTGGCAGAACGTACGCCAATCTCAAAGTCTACAGTAAGCAGAACAATTAGAAGATTCCAACAAACAGGAAATTGCAAAGATCTTCAATGCACGGGGAGGCCAAAGACAGTTTGCAATCGAACAAAAGAGTTTAGAAATATTACAACATTTCATAGAAGATCCAACTTTGTCATTGCGTAAAGTTGCCAACGAATCAGATGTTTGTTCTTCATCAGTCAAAAATGTTCTTAAAGGTAATAAGTTTCATCCCTATAAAATTACGTTGGTACAAGAACTATTTGAAGACGATTTTGATCGCCGAATAGAATGTTGTGAAATTATGATGCAAAATATAATGACAATAGATTTTTTTTCAAAATATCTTATTTTCTGATGAATCAACATTTATGCTAAACGGCACCGTAAACTGAGCATAACTGCAGATATTAAGTGATGAAATCCTCATTGGATGCGTGAAGCACATACTCCAATATCTGGAAAAAGTTAATGTTTGGGCCGAGTATAATTAATAATAAAATAGAAGGGCCATTTTTTATTGAGGAAAATTTAAATGCAGCACTATATCTTGAACTTCTACAAAATCAAATATTACCAGAAATAAGGACACTTCATAACTTTGAAATCATGTGGTTTCAACAGGACGGTGCCCCCCTCATTTTGGATTAAATGTTAGACGATTTTTAGATACAACTTTTCCCAGCCGATGGATCGGCAGAAGGGGCGAAATTGAGTGGCCAGCAAGAAGCCCCGACCTTACGCCTCTAGGCTACTTTCTTTGGGGACATTTAAAAAATAGGGTTTATTTGACAAGACCAGAAAATATCGATGAACTTAAAAGGAAGAATAAGAAGAGAATGTGAAAACATTACTCCGAATATGCTACAAAATGTTACAAATGCTTTTTATTACAAAGTAGCACATTGTCAAGCCGTTCAAGGAGGTCACTTCCAACATTTAATTAAATAGGTTAAGTGTTTACAAGTTATTTTTGTGTCAATTCTGTTTTTATTAATAAGTGTTTTCATATTTTAAAAGTTAATAAATATTTACATTATATTTTTTAAACCCTTGTATCTTTTAAACTAGTGAGTTTAGGTATAGCATATGTTTCACAAAGTCATGTTAAAATTTTGTGGAGAATTCAAAAATCCAATAAAATATACACCATTCCATTTAAAAAAGGTAACTTGTGTCTATATCTTCGTTGTGATGCCCCCTGTACATGTAAACATATTTTTATAAAATAGATCTAAAATATATCTATAAACTTTATTTGGAAGACTTTTCGATAAATGAGCGCATTTGCGAATTATTAAGGGGTTCCGGGACTTTTTGCACACAGTGTATATTTTTTTAAATATTTTTATAACTTTATCAGTTAGCAGCACTATACCCGATTTTATCAATAAATATTTAACACGTACAAACAAACAAACAACACTTACAATATGCACAAACAATTTATTACTACACTCCGGTTTTTTTAAAGAATACTTTTTACAGACGAATTTACTATTGGTGTTACATTTTTTAAGTTTTGTTTCTAGTAAGGATATTGCTAAAATTTTAATATTGTTACTACATACGGACCATATATATCGCACTGCTACTAAGTAGAGGAAAGTGACCAAATATGGAATACCATTTTGTTTGTTACACATAATTTGCATTAAAATTTTAAATAAAACACTTTTTGTAGTAATTATTAACAATCATATATTTCTTCTCTATTTTGTAGACATTTTAGGTCATTGATCAATTTTAATAAAGATTAAAAAATGATAAAGGTAGCCAAAATGGAATAGGTACTCAAATATGGAATTCTATAAACACTATTAAAAGTTAAACTTGTTTAACAAGAAACTCGTTGGAAACTTTGGTATAACATAGAAAGCAACAAAAACAATATGAAAAAATCACAGATCCAGGCGTCAGACTCTGGATCCAGCGCAGTTATTGTGCCCAGAGCCCACACCAACGCTGTGAGTGTCTTTAGCGAGGTTGGCACGGGACTTAAATATGAGGGGGAAGGAAATAACTTCGCGGGCGGCAGATTCTACCATATAGATACACTAGGGATAAAAGAACGCACAAAGTGGGCAGTTCGGGGCCTGTCCAGTTGGACCGTATAGGGATGTATACGTGCGGCACCAAAGTTGGGCAGAATACTGAAAATCAGTATTTGAATACCGAATATTGAAATACCGGGAAAAAAAGTATTCGAATACTCGGTATTCATGAATACCCGGAATCCGTATTTGAATACTGGAAACGAAAGATTCAAGTACTACTACAAAAAAAACCTACATTTGAAGAGCAAAAAAAAGGTCCTTACCTCCTTTTTTACTTCCTTTTGTTATCTTATCATGACAATTTTAGTATTCGGATACTACTTACATTTTTCGGTATTCGAATACTCAAAAAAATATTCGTCGAATACTTCTGAAATATTCGAATACAGAATCCCCAATACTGACCAAAAAAGTATTCTACCGAATACCGAATACCAAACACACAAATGTATTCGAATACTATTCGAATATCGGCAAAATGTATTCTGAATCTACTATTCAGAATACTGAGTATTCGAATACGACCTAACTCTGTGCGGCACAACGAGTTTTTCTTTCTATTGGGAACCACCGTAAGTGGAGGAACTATACTTGACAAGTTCTTAAAGCAGAAGCCATAGGAGTACCTATAAAAAAGCGATAAATCCCCCACAGACCGACAATGAGCGAGAGAAAGAAGCCTCTCTGTAATTTATGAGACGAACAGCCCTTTTTGACTTGATTCTTGTCTTCTGATGTTTTCTTGCTCTATCAGAAGCGTTTTAAATGATTAAAGAACCCAAAATATTAAATGGTCCATATTGGGGTACTATGATCTCTCCATACTTGGCCTTTCTGAGGACAATAAACTAATTTTATATATTTAAGAAAGTAATAAAATCAAGTACCATTAAAACCTACAACAGAATATCTGAACTTTCTCCAAAACCTATAAAAACAGTATTTCGTGCACTATTTATAAAATACGTAGTTTTAAAATACCCTAAAAGTTATGAGAAAGTGATAAAACAAAACGTTACTACAACGACGAAAGGGCTTGCACTACTGGCATGTTTCCTTTTCTACCCGCGAATGAGCATTAAAAAAAAAAGAGACAAACCCCTCTAATTGCGTGTGTGAGTTTCCGTTTAAGAGAAATGCCGGTATTCCATATTAGGGACCTTATTCCATATTTGGTCACTTTGCTCTACTAAATTGTTAAAACTGGCAAACTGGTAGTATTTTTTACCTTCTTTGATAAAAAAGAACAATTAACAATCGTGATTTTCACTTACCCTGTAACCACTCTGCATATACCTTTATTTGAGCTCTATAAATTGAGAAAAACACCTGAACAAAAAATGTCGCCATCATTTAGGAGGAATACCTACTTATTGACAGTGAACACACTATACCATTTATATTTTGATTTTAAATAATATCGTGGTTGTCCGACGGACATGAGGTGCGACTGACTTTTCTGGTACCAAATATATATGCAAAAAATGCCAGAATGAACAATTTAGAAAACATAGCATATTTTCTCTTAATAAGTGGCAAACCCATATATTAATGTTTAAAATTGCAGTTATTCAAATGAAAGCGCCTTTTAGTAATATGAAGTTATTGATACTATTGTTGCATGGGGACCAAAGAGTAACTTCACTTCACTTTGAATCACTTGAATGCAATGCAATAAATTGCAAAAAAATTAATTAAAGGCAAAGTTGTGCATCCTAATCCTGAATAATTCGGCGAAGAGAAATTTGAAAAATTCCGGTTACTTCCGAATATATCAGGAAAAAAACGAAAAAAATTAAACAATGCATTTTTTTATGCTCTTGAATAAAATATTTTTATTTTTCCGATACGACGTTTCGTTTTTAGCTACCATCATGGTCGTCGCTAGGATTTTCAGAACTCAAAACTAAGACATGGGACCGATACAACATTTTAAATGCTATTGATGCTAAAGGGAACACTTTGGTAAAAAAATAATTTTGGAACGCGAAAAAAAAGTTAATTTTTTGTTTGCGCCCCCTCCTCTAAAAAAAATCTAAGTTTTAGAAGTTGAATCCTCTATTTATATTTTTTTTTTGTGAATTTAAATAACCTTCATCAACAAATCCTAAATTTCCCGAAAATATCTTACTTTTTCTGATAATTAGTGGCATCTAAAAATCTTGCATAAAAAAATTAGCGTGGAAATATTTCACCTTGCAATATTTTCTTAAAAAATACAGATAATTTTGCAAAATTTGGGATTTTTCGATAAAATTATCAAATTTACGAACAAAATACATATAGATTATTCGTTTCTGAAACTTAGATTTTTCTTAGGGTGGGGGCAAACAAAAAATATATTTTTTTGGTTTGTTTATAAAATTTTTAATTTTGTCCAATTATTAAGCATTAGAATGCGCAAATTTGCCTTAATTTAACCAACTCTTTATTTCTTATATTTACCGAGATAGCAATGCTAATGCATCGAATTTGTAACACCCTGTATATATTATTTGTTTTTACCAGGAACCGAGTGATTTCGCGCTTGGACAAATAAAAGTTGATTGGCCCTTATACTATTCTTAATTTACACCTTACGCCGCCTCTGCCTTTGATGATTCATTAATAGTTTTAAGAAGTATACCAACGCTGTGTAAATAAAAACATTAGTAGGAAAAGATCGATTATATTTAAGTACCTAATTGTTTACCTCTTGTTTTTTTAACAATACTCTATTATAGTGTTTATAGTTCTGGAGAAATACTTCTTTAATTATTGTATTCCCTAAAAATGTAAGATATCAATAGTTTACTATCAGTATCTTATATTTTACAGTCAAAATAATAATAAAATTAAATATGATGTCAAGACATGTTGTAAACAAATAAAAATGTTTTTTTTTTTGTCGAATCTACAGCGTGTCTTCGAATGTTCTTACCAAATGGGAAACTTTTAATTATCAGATTTACGAAAGAAAGTACCTTCTTATAAAAAGTCCTGCTTGATAAGAAAATACATTTCCACAAAAATATTTGTATGTATAGATGTACAGGGTGGCCTATAAAAATGATTTCTAAATTAAAATACAGGGTATTTCCAAAGCTACGGTACGAGACTTTAATGTGTGATTTCTTATATCATTTTATGAAGAAAAGATCCAATATAAACATAATATGTCCGAAGTTGCTTCAATTCTGAGATACAAGGCGTTATTGTTTTTTAAAGTCGGTATTTTATAAATGTCCTAAATACGAAGCCATATACGAAAACAAATGTATGAGACTAAAAAGTTGTATTTTTAGTTGCTTCATAGGAAAAAATATAAAAACTAAAAAGCCAATGGCGTAGATTTTCCTCTCAATAATATTGGCAGTGGTGCCCACTGAGACGCCACTGACTTAATAAAGTCAATCTAGTAAGGTTTTACAAGCGCCTAATTACAATAAATCAATGTACCAAATTTTATCCAAATTGGTTTTAAGGGTATTTGAGATATTTATAAATTACCGACTTTTTAAAACCTTAAAGCCCTGTACTTCCAGAAGCGAAGTAACTTCGGACATATGTTTATAAAAACTTTTCTTTATAAAATGACATCAGAAATACTTTTAAAAGTTTCATACTGTTGATAGGATATGCCCTGTATATTGAGTTAAAAACAAGTCCTTTGTAAACCACCCTGTACATCCAACCAACAGTTATTTTTGTGGAAATGTCTTTTCTAATCGAGCAGGACTTTTATAAAGAGGCACTTTTTTTAAAATGTTATAAATAAAAAGTTTTCGATTTGGTAAAAACTTTCGAAGACACGCTGTATAAAGGAAAATATAATTTTGCTTTACAGCGTGCGTGCATATATATATATATATATATATATATATATATATATATATATATATATATATATATATATATATATATATATATATTTATATATATATATATATATATATATATATATATATATATATATATATATATATATATATATATATATATATATATATATATATATATATATATATATATTAATAAAAGGTAAAGTTCTCTTGGGCATATGGCTCATTAATGACTGTAAAAATAAATAAATAAATAATAACCTGTAAGAATTCGGCTACCATGGTTGTTTGTTTAAAAATTACGGAGTCGTCTCAAAAGAAAATGGAATACCCCGGGCCCGACCAAGACGGCGACACGTGTTTCGTCTTCGTTAAGACTTGTCATAGCCGCTTCAGGTCGATAGACACCTTGATGATGTCCCGATTGACTATAAATATTCTTTCTGTATCCCAGAACTAACAAATATAGACAACCGGTGCCATCTCACCAAGAAATTCAAAAACAACCAGCCATGGCATCGAGAGGTTAAAGGTGGTAGGTAAAAGTGCGCCATCTAGTTGTATATGGCAAAAGTTAAGTATGCAACATACTGTTATGCCAACAAACCATAAGGAAACTGGCCGCCCATCAGTCTGCGGGTTTGCAGAATTCGGACGAGTAGTTTTGCCAAATCCAGGTAGGTGGCGTACAGCAGTGACTGAATATATGATAAAAATCATATAGAAAGCAGTATTTTTCACCCAAACTGCGATATAATATAAAAGTGAATGGTTCTTGAGCCTTGATATAAATACAACCACCATGGAAGCCGAATCCTTACAGGTTATTATTTATTTATTTATTTATTTATTTTTATAGTCATTTATGACCCATATGCCCAAAGAACTTTACCTTTTATTAATGTATTTATATCAAGGCTCAAGAACCATTCGCTTTTATATATATATATATATATATGTAATAATTCATAATTTAATAATTATAGATCAGAGTGTGACATTTCTAAGAGTTCGTAGGCCTATCCCATTTATTTATTGCAATTTTATTATTTCATCGAGACGGTCATGACCAGACGCAATCTGATCTTAATCAGAGCATACAATAAATATTATCACTTGTAATACCACTAGTGCCAAATTTATTTGCGGAAATAAAAAATAGATAATTTTTGAAAATTATCCCGAGCTGCAGGCAAGGGAGAATTTTCTTAAAATATTCGTGGCCGAGAAAGAATTTTCCTACGACCACATGTGAAAATAGTAAATAGCACACTGTTTTCATGCATAAAAATGCCTTATATCACACTAGTAGTTGCAAAGTACTTTACAACACAAGTGTTGCAAAGTACGTTCATAATACATAAAGCTGTCATCGCTGTCATTGTTATTTAAAATAAATTTGGAGTTGTTAATGGGATTTACATTGAAAAAGCCATGCAATATTTTTTAAATAAGGACTTTTTTAATTCTAAAATGATAAAAAGCTACTAAAGTAGGTGATTTTGATATAAAATATTGTTAAAAAGTATAATATATCGCAGTAAGGAAAAGTATATATCACCCTAGTGATGCAAAGTTTTCAATTGTTTTCCTATTTTTTCTGTGAAGACAAACAACTTTTATTGTTTTTTGGTGAATAACTTGTGGTCGTAGGAAAAATAGTGTACATTACTTGTGTGAAACTCACTTTCTTACACTCGTGGGTTTGTCGCACTCGGCTAAGTCAGTTTCCACCCTTGTAATGTAATATACTATTCCCGGAATAATTTAAGAACGTGTGCTATTCGGTAAGAAAATTTCACACCAAGTTTGTGTTGAATAATATTCTTTTAAATTAATATTTGTAACTTTGACACGAGCTTTAAAATTTTACTATAAAATAAATATTTTCCATTTTACCAATTGTAGTTGCAAATATATGTAATTTTAGAGCTTATCATCGTTTATTCTTTTATATATATATATATATATATATATATATATATATATATATATATATATATATATATATATATATATATATATATATATATATATATATATATATATATCTTATATTACTACAGTTGGTAAAAGAAGTTTATTTTTTTTAGACCCATACCTTGCTTTCGTTTGCTCTTCACCTATGTCTAGTACTTCAGTCTTATGATATTATTTTTTACTAACTGTAGTTGTATAAAATTGTCATTTAGGGTCCTAAAACCTCACACTATTTTATATTATGTTATGTCTGAAATACTACAACTGGTACAAAATAACATTTTCTTTAATTATGTATGTGAATGACAGACATGACGTTAAAACAAATTCAATGATTATGTCAAAAAATGTCCACTATAATTCGCTCCAAGTACCCCAGACAGGAGAAAAAAATTCCGATAAATACTTGTGTTGTCATGATAATGCAAACCAAAAATACACATTTGATTGGTTAAAAAACAGTGGTGTGGAATTTTCAAGCAAATACTGAATAAAGTTATTTTGGAATAGGAAAAATAGAAATGAAAAAGAAAAGGAACTCATGTAGGGAAGGCCGGGGCTAGAATTAACAAAAGGTAAGTATTAACATGTGTAGTTCTCTAGAACTATACACATTGCAACTACAGCACATTCTTTGATGTGTCTACTGGACTACACTGCATATATTCGAAAAAAAAATTACTGGGGTATGTACGCATTAGTATAACTTATTTAAATAACATAACAAAACAGCAATATTTAGGTTTTAGTCAAAACAGAATTTGTGTAAAATAATTTTAAGACATATTTTAATGCACTTTTAGAAAAAATCTTTTTAAAAGTTAAACGTTATAAAGAAAAAAACGATTTTTACCAATGATACTAATAAAACCAAAGCAACAGTGTAAAAAATATAATTTATTTTTTAAGAATTTTTTATTTCTTTTTAGTCCGGTCCATTTTTTGTCTAGGAATCTAAAAGCTTCAAAGTATATCTGAATATAATACATTTCACACCTAATTAATATAAATATTATTACTACATATATAAAACAATCACTAGATAAAACTATCACACTTAAAACATAACTACAATGGTTAACAAACTTTTCTAGTAATAAGTATTGCACTTATACATTGTAGTTATTCTATAGATTTACCCAAAAACCTTTATGAAGCTGATGTAACTAAAATTATTAAAGAATAGAAAAATCGCAAAATGGTGACACTCCAGTTTCTTCAGCATGTGCAGAACAATTTGGTTGGTTTAAGGAAAATCTTCAAACCTTTGACGATGGAATGTGGGCACTAAAAGTTGGTATACTTTTTTTTAACTTGATAAAATATATTTTATCTGAACGCAAATTTTGTATACAGTTTTTGTTTTGGAAAATAAGTCATTATGCAGAAATTATTCCGTATAGTGTTTTATATGGTCTGGTCAACATGTACATCTTTGGGTAAAATTTTTGTATATTCTCCGAAAATAACGATCGAGGTGTCATTCTTTTCGGAATAATGTATAGAAAGTTTAAGGAAAAGTCCCAAAACGGGCCGATAAAAATTGCAAAAGGTATAAACAATAAAAGAAAAAAAAATAGGGGTTTGAATTTTTTTAATATCTCAAAAACTAAAAAGATATTCAAAATTTAAAAAAGATTTAAAAAGAGGAAGAAATTTCCCAAAATAAAGGCTTACCTCCCGGAACTGTATCATAATTATTTATAATTTTTATAGAGCCCCAAAAATAACGTTAAAAGCGCGAAGTCTTACTTCCGCGCGAGGTCCTTCCCTCGGACACGGCAACAAAAAAAATAATTTTGGTAATTTTCTACTTTTTATTAACAATGATTTTTCTGCAAGAGGGAACTACCATCGTTTTTTATTTTTAAGCAAATTTCTAAAAAGTTTGTATTAATTTTAGTGGTTGACAGCACTGGTAAAATTTCTTCAGGGATATTAGGATGGAATGTGGCATGGTTGGGAAGTTTTGATGGGTGTTTAGCAATTGAAAGCACTAAACATAATGTGAAGGGAAAATACTGCCTAGCCAGCCTGGGGATTAATATTCCGACACCAATTAACTTAGTTCCACAAAGGGTACTGTAAAAAATGGTTTTGTAACCGCTGTAAATTGTTAGGTTAAGCACTATGTGAAAGTTTTATTGTTGCTTTAGTTTTTGATATTGGATCATAGCCCAGAACATGTTAACGTTGGTTTTATTGTTAACTATTACCTTACGACCTTAATTAAGTTGGTAGTTACATTTAACGTTCTTTGTTATTATCCATATAAAGTTATCCCTAAATACGTATTATTGGTATAGTTAAAGCCATCAATATTTTATTTCTTTAAAAGCTTTGCAGATTAGAGTAGGTGTAAAAGGTTTTGCAGAGGACGTAGGCGATGTGGGCCATCGCCCACGGCCTCGCGGCCTGAAAAGATTAGTTAATTAAAAATATTTTTACGGAGAAACTTCCTGCTTTTATAAAACAAATAAAACATTTATTATTAGACAAAAATTTATTCTTGGCCGGTATTAAATTTTACCCATATTTAATCGGACTAATATATTTACATTTATCAGACAATTGCCATGTCATCAGTTCGTCCCGTAGAAGCAAAAGTTGATGGTCAGTTTCTGTCTTTATTAACTTACTTCATTAAAAAGTAGATAGGAGACTGTTGAAGCTGTAGGCTACCAGATGTGATATGAATTTTTTGCCACGTTCGTGCTTTCAAGATACTGGACTTGCAAATCGCGATTATGCGGAAATGTGTGTTTAAAAGTTGTTCTTTTAGTTATACCACAGTTAAACAATTAATAAGTTGCTTTTTAAGGTGATAGTACGTATTTTAAAGAAACTTGTGACTCTTGTTGTTTATTTTTATTCACAAGTAGCATTTTTAACGGTGTATTATTTATCCACGCCTAATTTAAATTATTTTCCTAATTATAATTTTGTCTGTCCTTCTATAATAATTCATTCGTTAAGGATGAAAAATAAACGTAAAAAGAAATTTTGGTTTATTTAAACATACAACTTTTATATTTTTTTTTTCAATAAATCGGCTCTTTATTGTTTCTTGATATTTCAAGAATTTACATATCTTTAAGAACTGAAAAGATTTTTTTGGAATTAATAATTTTTATTATATTTTAGAATATAAGCAAACAATATAAAAAACTCAGTGATAATGATCAAGTGGATGTCCAAGTTTCATATTTGCCAGCGCTTGGTCTATGCATTCCAGATAAATGTACTGAAGCTGATATTAAAACCATTTTAACATCTTTAATTTCACTGGAATTCAGCGCCGTATGTCAAACCAAAGATGAGCTTAATAAACCCTTGGACACAGGAGCAATATTAACAATGTAGGGTAACAGTTATTACGTTTATAAACTTTAGTGTCAAAAGTAATTGGTAATGGTATTATATTAAATAAATAAAAGAAATAATTTATTTGTTTTTAGTATAGAAATAAAATAAAAATTATTTTGATTACAAAATTCTAATAACGCATGTTGGCAATTGTAAATATGTATACCGGGTGACAACGAAATTACTATCCAACGTTTTATTTATTTTAGTGAAAACGTATGCCTTTTAAATTTTCGGGTGTTATATTCTGTTATGAGATGATAATTTTGGGTATAATAGCATGCGTAATACTTTTGCTTTAACCGGAAGGAATGTAAACTTTGATATTTTAAATGGAACACCCTATATATATATTTTCGGATTTAAGTTCTAAAAGTCTTACCTGACATAAAACCTGTGGTATGCCCATAACCTTTTCTTTTAGTTTTTAAGAAAACAGCGTTTGAAAAGGTCAAGACAACAGCACAATATCCATGAAATTCTTTATTGTGCGGTCATTAGAGCATTTTTAAATGCCATTTTATCTAAAACCAAAAAAGGTAGGTTATGGGTACATTTAAGATTTAATATCAGGAATGATTTGTAGAAGTTAATTCCTAAGAAATATAAAGGGTGTTCCATTAAAATGGTTAAGGTTATCATATTTAGAATTTCCAATTTTATAGCACTTCCGGTTAAACAGGAAGTAGTATTATTTCATTGGTCTTAGAAGGTAAAGTCTTTTAAAGAAAATAATTTAGGGATTTTAAATTTTTTTTTATTTTTATTTGTTTTCTCATAAAACTGCATATTGTGTCGGTCATTTGGACTTTTTAAAACGCCATTTTTTCTAAAACCAAAAATATAGGTGATGGGTATATAAGAGATTTTATATAAGAAAAGCCTTGTAGCAAAAATTAATTGAGTCATAATAAAATAGCTGTTGTTTAGGCGGATGAACTTAAAATATACAACAGTAATAACATTATCCAGCTTACAATGCTTGTTTTATATGTATTTAAGCAAAACATGTTTAAACTTTTGTTATTTCAACAATTTTACGACATCTGTAGTTAGCTACTTACCTATATAACTAAGTGTGTTTTTTTTTATTAATTTCAGTTGTTATTTAAGCACCTTTATTGTTCTTATGGTACTTTCTACAATATATGATCTATACTGTACCAAGCTTAAGAGTAATTCTGGTAAGTATTATTATCAAATCCCAGTAACTTAAAAAGTTGAAGTTGGTTGTTTAATATCGAACTTGATAAAAACGTCTTGTAAAATATAGATAATATTATGGATACAATGGTCAAACTCTGATCCCAAACAGTACATTTTTGTAGCCTCATCTTGCATAAATTCAAAATAATTTTAAAGTACTAACTTACACCAATCTGTAAAGCTGTATCTTTGTCTAAGGATTAAATTCACATTAATATTAAACTATCATAACAAGCAAATACAATTTCTTAATACTTATTCATTTTTTAGCTAAGCCCCATCCACTTCTAATAGCATTTTCAATCTATACAAACGGAATTAAGTTATTTACTACTCATAAAAACTCTGGAGAGTTTTCATGTTTACATGGAATAAGATTTTTAAGTATGTTGTGGGTTATAGCGGGCCATCATCTTATAGAGTATGTTACAGGACCTCTGGTTAATTTACTAGATTTGCAAAGTGTAAGTATATATTTTAAAATACAAAAACTGTTTTTAAATTACAATTTTTTTAAAAAACCAATTCCCTAATAAATTAACACGCCAGTCTTTATTTAAAATATCTAAATTTTATCAAAAACATTTAAAATTGTCAAATAAAGAGACAATCTACAAATATGAGAACACAACAAAAAAAAAGACCTATTTAAACAAGACTCAGTAAGACCGAAACATTTATGACTATTTTGTATTTTAAACTTTAAAAAGATCCGCAAAATTGCGAAAAAGTATAATATTAAATAAAAAAGCATTTAAATCACAAACCACTCTAAGATCTATTCTGAAAAGACTAGATTTGCGAATGTGGTGAATGTAAATGATGTTTTTTAGTACAGTATCAACGGTAAAAATAAAAATTAAATTTATATCTTACCGCAGAACAACAATAGTTTGTTTTATAAAAAGACTCTTGCTTTTTCTTACTTTTACCATAGACCCTGTACAGCCACTTTGATAAGTCCTGCGAGGAAAGCAAAACGCGTCAGTGGAGAGGGTAGGTACTGGTGAATAACATAAAAAACAGGAGTTCTTCTCTTAAACTGTTTTTACAGTTTAAAAGTTTTCTTGCATGCAATTTTTTGTTGCCGCAACAACAATTATATTATCGAACGTAAAAATTATATTTATCTGGCAAAAGCAAACAAACAAAATTCCTTAATTTAGGAAAAGAATAATTATAGAAAAAATATGGTTTTAAATAATGAAATTATATAAGTAAAGTAGAGTAGCACCCTTGTAAAAAACGCTTGTAAACTAAAAACAGGAAGTCTTAGATTTTTGTGACAAATGGTGCTTTTTTTGGAAAGTAAAGTAATATTGCATATCTGCTATTGTAAAACTCAATTATTACACTATAATGATTAGCAACATTGTGTACGAGTAAAGGTCGGACCACACATAACCGCACCGAGCCCGATTTCACGGTGATAGAGGAAAGTAGGGCAAATTAATTCAAAAAATTCAAGAGCACCTTTCATGCCTTTAAAAATATACAAAGCATTTTTGTTAGGCAAAGTCTATTGTTTTATGTATGTAGATCTCTTTGTTTAAATAAAACAGATTTTTCTACTTATCTCTGTTCAATTTTTTTCAAACTTTAAGTGTAGTTTAAGTGTCTGGCCACACATAACCGCACCGATGTCCCACAAGATCCACATCATAGCACAAGCGTGTCTCGTACGGTCTGAAACATGCCCAGCAAATGAAATCATACGTGGATCGGATAGCGCCGATGTTTCCCGAAGCAAGCATTGAGTTTACGGGCGGCACCTTTTATTACATTTTATTATTGATTCTTAAAATACATTTTCACGTTTCTTATTTACCTAATAGAAGTCGTCAAATCCTTTAATAATTTTGTGTACATGTAGTTTGGAGTATCTACTTTTAAATACACAGCATGAGCCATTTTCTTTCCCCTAGTGCGCTGATGAAATGTAGGAGGATACGGTACAAAAGTTTTGTATTTAATAAAATTGCAAGTACTACGCTTCAAATTACACCTGATAGTAAAATAAACCTTCACAAGTAAGGTAACACAGTTTCACCTATACTACACTCAAAGTTGGGATAAAAAGAAACAGAGATAGGTAGGAAAATCTGTTTTTTTTTAAGCAAGGAGATATACATACATAAAACAATAGACTCAGCGTGAAAAAAATGCTATTTATATTTTTGAGGGCATGAAAAGTGTTATTGAACTTTTCCGAATTAATCAGCCCTACTTTCCTCTATCATTGTGAATCAGGGCACGATGCGGCCTTGGTGCGGTTAGGTGTGGCCAGACCTTAAATAGTTTTTTTATCAAACGGCCAATGGCGGATTAACATATTTGCCGCCCGGAGGATATTTATCTTTGCCACCTATAATTTTTTTATTGTTTGGTTGGGGAAAAAAATTTGAAGAGCAAAAAAAGGTCCTCGCTTCTGTTTTCCTACTCCTCAATGTTTCTCAATCGATACATAATATATTATATACAATTATTAAGTACCTAACTCAGCCTGCTGGTAAATCCAACACTGCAAACAGCTATACCCATCGGCGTTACTACGGAGGGTCCTGGGGAGGCCAGACCCCCAGGTGTTGCCAGGCCCCCCAGGAAAAAATCCGATATGGTATATATGTTCATAAAACGTTTCAGCGGCCTCTGGGCCCCTCCTAGGGTGTTGCCAGGCCCCCTAGGCCCTCCAGGTTCAATGGCTAGTTACGCCTATGACTATAACCCTAACATAAAACTAATTTAAACAATATTTGTTTTAGTAACTTTCAACCAAACATATTACCTAATTAGTTATCCTGTATAAAATTTTATGTTAATTTTAGTATACGCAAACGCAAAAAGTATGATTTTTATAAATGGAGTATACTCAGTGGATACATTCTTTGTTGTAACGGGATTCTTAGTAGTCTATGGATTTATGAAATCAGCGCATCAGGGTCATAAGTTTAACATTATTATCTTTTTATTTACATCGATATATTAGGTGAGTAAAAAATTAAACCATGTATTAAGGCTATTGTAGATGAAGTTAAACGTATGAAAATTGTACGTTTTTTTTTTTAATATCTTCTTAAATAATTTAATTTAAATATCCTTTCTGAAAATCTAGAATCACGTTTTAAAGAAATTATATAGAAATTAGGCTTGCAATAAAAATATGCAACCAAAATTTGTTTATTTCCTTTATGTGTTTTTTAATTAATATATTTGGAAAAAACAATTTTATGTAAACTGGGTTTACTCCTACACTCACACATAAGATATGTGGTAGGAATACTAATAAGTCACTATTATAGTGAAACTATAATTGTCTTTGCTGTCATTTAAGAAAACTTACAGAAAATGGACATACTGCGTTAAGCCGGCTACTCACTACGCGGTACTTGCCAAGTACTTGGTAAGTAGCAAGTAGTGTATACGATGACTCGTTTAGACTTGGCAAGTTACTTACACTTCCCGAACTGTAGCGGAAAATAATCACAAGTCAAAGGAGCCAAGTACTTGACTTGGCAATTTATTTATCGGCGCTACATTACGCGTTACTTGGCAAGTCGAATTAAAGGGTCGCGGGGAATAACTATTAAAGTCCGATTGGCATATTGTATCAGTATTTGCGTTTTTATATTTTAAGTCGAATATTGTTAGGCAGCACGTTGTTAAGCTGTGGTTGTATCTTAAAACTTTTTTTTTTCGAGGAGTTTGAACTTTTTCTGGTGTTATTAGCAATAGTGGTATTATATTGGGTATCTAGCTATTTGATGGTTCTATTATTTTAGTATTGGCCAAAACTAGACTGACCGTTATTCGCCGCACTAAATGCACCAATGAGTACACCCGTCTTAAAGTTTTACTGATGGTGCATTGCTTTGTGCCGCAAGGCAACTGGCGCCAAACGATCGAACACGTTTCCATATGCCAAAGAGCTGGCGCTAGGCGAGTGGCGCAGGCAGCAGCCCCACTTTATATACAAAAAAGAAAAATACCTACCTATCTTTACTATTGTTAAAAGATGTAACCCACCACCTGCTACGTTTGCACTTCTTTTTCTATTTTTTTAATAAAAATATAACCACAACTGATTGTTACAAAAGCAGCTAAAACTGTCGTTTCACTTTCGTCCATCTTTAAAAACTACTTGTTGTTTATTACTTGTACTTTCTAAAAACTTGCAATTCTTGACAAATACTTGCCAAGTATATTCCGAGTCAAGTTACTGGCCAAGTACCGCGTAATGAGTAGCCGGCTTTAGTAAAAAGTACAGCAACTTTTAAATATCTTTAAAACCGCTTTAGCTACCAAATTTAGTATCTAAAGTATTTTGGACATGTGAAATTAAATAGTAATATTGGCATTGTTGCCAGATTTCCCAGTTTCTTGCTACACATGTTTTTTTTTAGTTTTTTAAATGGATTGCCCCATTTATTTTTATTGCAATAAATTAGACGGATCAAATTTTGTAATTTTCTAAATTTTAAAAATTCTGTCTCTATGAGCTGTTGAGATATGATATACTTCAGTAGTTTTAGAAGAAAGTAATTTAGGGCCTAAATATCCTTAAAATCGGTAAAGCTATGTTTACAAAATTTGATATTTAGGGTTTTTTCGGCATTTCTGATTTATCAGTGATATCACCATTGTCGCCAAATTTTAATAGAAATGCGGTGTTGGCAGCTTAAAATTAAATTTTGAAAATTTGAAATCTTACTAAAGTTGACACGCTTATTTTATTGCAAGTAAAATAAATAAGGCATTTTATTTTAAATACCAAAAATATTACATGTGTTGCAAAACTTGAAAATCTGGCAACAATGGCAGAATATCTTTTAATTCTACTTGCCCTAAAATCCCTAAATGCCAAATTTGTGAACGCAGCTTAAGTGGTTTTAGAGTCATTTAAGCGCATCTAAACTTTACCTAAAATTTGGTGTTGTCATATCTTACCAGCTATTAAAAATGGAATTTTGAAAATTTGTGAACTTACTAGGTTTACCCTGTGCAATTTAATGCAATAAAAATGAATAGAACATTCCATAAAAAAGAAAAACGAAAAAGATAATGTAGCAAAAAAACAGGGAAATCTGACAACGGTGCCGAAATTACTATTGCATTCTTTATGCCCAATAACTTTCAGATACCAAATTTGGTAAATGTATTCTGTAGCGGTTTTAAAGATATTAGAGAGTTGCACTATTTTTTACTAACCCAGCATACATGGGCACCGGCAGAGGGGTGCAAGGGGGCAAGGCACCATTGCTTTTGGATAGTGTCATAAAATGTATAAAAAAGTAGGTTTTAATGGGAAAATCCAGTTTTTTCGGCTTTTGCACCCCAGGCTTTTGTATGTGCGCCGCGCGGTATAGGAATAGAAGAGGAAATGTATGGGAAAGGTACTTTTATAAAGGTTGACACCTTTTTTTCTGTTTAAAAATTTTTGGGCCCTTAATAGAAAAGTACATGAAAAAAGGGTCGTTTTATTAGATGATGACCTTTTCCTTGTTTTTTTTTGGTATTCTCCTTCGCACCCCTGGAAGTCAAACATACACAATACACATACAATAGCTTCCAAAATATGTATGCTTAGAAAGAAGAAGAAAAAGTGTGCCTCAAAGATAAGATACAATTATTAAGAACAGATGTACAAGAAACAGACACTGTTTTGTTTCTGCGTAGAAATCTTCTGAGAAATTCGCTACACCTAATCAAGAGATGTTTAAAAACTAATACTTAAGAAACTCGACAAATAAACAAAATGGATTTCGGCCATAATTTTGTTTTTTAGACGCTGTATATATTAAAATATTTTTTAACATGCACGTATGGAAATCCCACAAGTTTTATGTGAATACTTTTTATCATATCTCGTTAAACAACTCAATTATTGGACTTTCTCGAACACTTGGGCCACCCTGTATATTTTTATCTTTTAGGTTAACGCCTGCCCTGATTCCAGTAGTTTTGGCCAACATATTTTTAATACCATATTTAGGTTCGGGACCCTATTATCCTCAAATAGGCTCTTCAATTCAAGTTTGTCGTGATCACTGGTGGTCGACAATTCTTTATATTCAAAATTATGTCAATGTAGAAAAAATGGTAAGTAAAATATTACATTATTTAATGACAAAAAGCAACGTTACTTTTATAGTCCTTATTTTTTATTTACAAACTATTTAAATTTTCAGACAAAACTTTTTAAACCATATACAGCGTGTTTCCGGAAGTTCTTACCAAATGGGAAAATTTTTAATTATTAACTTTACGAAAAAAAGTGCCTCTTCAAAAAAGTCCTGCTTGATGAGAAAATACATTTTCACAAAAATATTTGTAGGTTCGATGTACAGGGTAACCTAAAAAACCTGTTTCAAATTTCAGATACAGGTTATTTCCTAACTACGGTTTAAAACTTTAAAGGGTCATTTCTTATGTCATTTTATGAAGAAAATTTCCTATATACATATATCCGGAGTTGCTTCCTTTCTGAGATACCTCAATTGGAAGAAAAATGCAGATATTTTTACGAAATTTGTGATTTGACGATAAAATTTAAAAGAAAAAAAATCAAAAGGATTCGCTTTTAAAACTTTTTAAGGGGAGGGAGTGTAATCCAAAAAATCAACTATGTTTTGGAAATTCCAAAATTAAAATTTTCTTTACCTTAAGGCCACTAGCAAATTATATAGAGGATGTTGATTTAAAAACTAATTTTACTCAACTCAAGTTATCTGCAAAAGAGACAGATTTGAGAAAATAGTCAAAACACGTCAAAATATTTATCAAGGGGGAACGTTTTTACAAAAATTGGACGGCGCCTCTTTAACCCCTTAACCGCCAGGTCTACTACCCCAAAATTTTTAAATGGGAAGGGGTCGAGCTACTGACGAGTACTTTATAACCCTAGAATATAAAGCCAATATCTTTATTTACCACAAAACTCATAAAGTAAGATATACTTAATGGAACATTTTCTCTCTTTTAAAGACTTTTTATTGGTAATATATTATACAAGGTCATACAACATCTGTTTTATTTATAATGGCAGCTAAACAACATTATTTTATGTTTTTTACATAATTTAAAGGAAATGACCTTTTCATAACATTTTATTGTAACAAATCATGCAAATAAAAATTAGGTCAAACAAAATGTTTATTATGTATTTTTGAGAGAATAAAAATAAAATGATGGTAAAATTAGCTAAGTTAATTTCGACCGAAGGTGACAAATTCTCAAATTTTCCGCTTAGACGAAATACAAGATTTGGTGATTATGACAGATGAAGAAAAATTGCTTTTATTTGACCGCTTTGTGCAATTTTATTGTTTCACGTTCTTCTCCCTCTGTTTTGGATCTGAAAATTGAGTGTAAGTGTCCTGAATACTTACTATTTTAAAGTGTTTCTTTGATTTGCTAACTTTTAAATTTTATTACATACCTTTAATTTTTATGGTTTATTGTTACTGTATAAAAATTTATATTATGTAATTTTTAATTATAAAGTTTCCTGTTTTTTTCTCTTTTTTTATTACAAAATTCTAAATATGTTATTTATATATATTATTATTATTATATTGCATTTTGGGACACTCAACATAAAACTTGCAATACTTATTTATATGATAAATGCCATGATCCTAAACGCATTTTTTCATCATAACTTATTAATGATGAATGCCATCACAGTATCTGCAACACGTGGCCCAATAATGGTCAATTGCCAACTTTCGTGTCTTTTTGATACCTTTTTGCCAATGCCTTGCCATTAAAGAGTGTTGGCAATGCCAGTAAATTAAATGTACATGGCCGGCAAAAAATGTTATATGGGCCCTTGTCATATTTCTTTTTCATGCGCTTTTTCACGCTGCCATTAAGGCTGATTCTAGAGCTATATTTTTAAGGCTTTGAATGGAATCCAAACAAACCTCTCTACCCCCTCGCCTCTCCATAAAACAAACGAAAGTTTTTATGGAAAATTTCTTTATTTTTTATTTTTATTACAATAGTGGCACTGTTTAAAATATTTTATATTAGTTTTATCAAAATGGATTACGAGGAACCTTTCAGCATTAATATCATCAATTAAAGTTCATAAAAATTATACTTTTGTTCACATAGTTAGGTTAGGTAAATAAATATCACAAATAATCACGAAAATTTAGAGTCACAGTATCACAAATAGCCGACACTAGTCACAAACACTTTAACATACACAAAACACTCACATATATCGCGTTATTTTAACTTTTATCACGAATTCCCATAATAAAAATCTATTGTTTGGATTCCTTGCCTGCGTCGTGATGTCAGAATTAAATGCGCGTATTTCGACGCTGTGTGGGATGAGGACGCGATGCTAAGGAAGCGGCACGATTTACTTACGTTCTGGCAGCACTGGTCCAAAGTTGAGGCCACCCATATATCCAGCACTACAATATCTGATTTCTCGGGATTTTTAATTTTGGCACTTAGATCACTTAACTCTTCCACTCTACAATGATATTTTATCTGATTTTAGTGTCTTGCTCATACATGGTACCTAAACATAGATATGCAGCTTTATGTAATTGCTCCGATATTCTTATTGTTTTTACCAAAACGTCCTGTAATTGGGTTAGCCATAATGTTATGTGCAACAATTGGTGTAATGATTGGGGCATTCATGACTACTTGGAACAACCAGCTGCCAGCAGTGATCAATAGTAGGGCAGGGTAAGTAATTAACTTATTTTGGCTAACAAATAACTTTTAGAAATATGGTTATCAATTTATAATTAATAATAATGGTGTTTTTCACGCAATACATACAAAAGATATTGTTATTACCAAGTTGAAT
>JACEGR010008023.1:0-41842 GCA_014170235.1 Listronotus bonariensis
AAGGGGACAACTCCTAAAAACTAGTTTTGAGATAAAATCGTTTGAAATATTTTATGCATGACGTTAAACATCTATTTTAAAATAGAGGCTGGGTAAAAATCAATTAAAACAAATTAACCAGTAGAAATTATGTAATAATGTATAGCCTTAAGAATACAAATGTTTAAAAAAATAATACCAAACCTAAACCGAAAGTTACGTTAAAAATAAGTAAATTATACCCTTTTGCACAAACAAAAAACGATAGAAATTAAAACTTGTTCCCTTTTACTCGGGTAATTCCGGATGTTCAGCTTCTTCAATATCGGGTAATATTTCCAATAGGTCTTTTGCAGTTGGCAAGTTTTTATAAAAGTCATGAAATATTTCATCGATGTAAGGAAGGAGCTCAAGTAAGTTATTTTTTTTCTCTTCAGTTATGGGATTTGGGTATTTGCACAGTGGTAATTCCTCGATTGTTTTTTTACCTCTTTTTTGAAAATTCATAGTTTTAAATGGTTCTTTTTCACTATGAGAATTTTTATATAAAAATATTCCATATGTTCTTTCATACCTAATCCATTTTACGTTTTTCCAAATAAATCGATTCCCTTCTTCGTCATTCTTTCGAAGTTCAAATTGTTTTTTAAAAACATTTGCAAAGTCAACAAATTTTTTTTTCCATTTCAATAGCTCTAAAAGGTTTTATCTTACCACATGACCGAACTAATTGGTACCAATCACGAGGGTGATGTATTGACTTAGTGATCAGAGTCACATTCCATTCTAGTGTGGCCGGGAATTAAGAATTTATGGTCGACACAAGATAGTGAGGATTTCTGCATAAGAATAAGAAACATTGCCACCATGTGGGAATTTTTATTCTGGCCCCCACAAGTATCTGAATAAAGAGTGACATGTTTTATATTCTTTGGTAGAGAAAGAAGCTCCCTAAACAAACAAGATGCAATTTGGTTAGCACCTCTATTTGAAACGGTTTCGTACCACATATAGCAATTTGTAGTACCTCTGGTACATTCGTGCATCGTTAGGTTATAGGTCCATAACTGCCTTTTATAAAATACTACTGAAGTACTAATGTTTGGCGTGGATAAACACTGTTGTAAATCAAACGTATATACGGCTTTTGACTCGTCACTCTTGCTGGATTCTATATCTTTTCGTTTGGCTTCATATGCAGCTTCTGCATTATTTTGATGATTTTCTAAATCCTGCTGCAGTTCTTTTCGTATTGCTGAATTTTGCGCTTGATTACTGATTAACTGATTTAGTTTGTCACAGTTTTGACAAGTGTCCTTGGCGTAACTTTTGATGCTTATATTCATTGTATGAAAAATGGTCTCATAGACTTTGCGACTTACTGGTTTTTTTGTTCCAAGCCATAATTTGTATTCGTCATAAAGTCGAGCAAGAGTGTAAAAAGAAGGAAGAAATTTTCGGTCTCCAGTTTTCTCCCGACAGTAGTGGCTTTCATATGCAGGAATCAATAAAATATGCTCCTTAACTTTTTCTATATCAGCTCCACTTGTTTTGTTTGGTGGTTCGTGGCAACCTCTTTGATCGTCACTTGTTAATCCTGATTTCATGGTTTTTTATAACATTAGTTATAAACTTGTTTGATATATCAAAAGTTTTACGAAAGCAAGCTTTACATACTTCAATCAGCTTACCATCGTGTTTAATATGATATTTAAAATTCCAATTGCGAATTTTTTGCGGTTGTGTTTTCTGAGAATGTTTTTAAATTTGTTAATCAAACTAGCAGTGTATAAAACCCTCTTATTATGGTTTTCATTTTTCCAATACTCCTCAAAAATGTCTGCTTGAATTTCTTTACTTACAACTCTCATACAACCTTTTCGACAACTATCCAAGTTTTTATGCTGACGCTTGGCTATAACTTTACCTGACTTAGTTTTGTACTCCTGTCCTAAATTCCGTTTTTCTTTCTCTCTTGTCGACTTTTTCTTGTGTCTCCTTTAAACAGTCTGTTTTTCTTTTCATTTACTGCCACTTTGGCCAATGATGGGCTAGACTGTTTAAGTTTTTGCTGACGCATTTTAATTTTTTTTGGAGTACCTTTAAGTTTAAGTCTTCTGAATCTGTTGAGTTTTCTTCTGGAACATAATCTTTGTCCTTATCGCTATCATCTACGTCGCATTCAAAATCATCAAAGATGTTATTTTCTTCCATGCAGCTTAAATAACGATTGTCTTTATTTTCACTACGTTCCAGAAAATTTTTGTTTTCAGTTTTGCCTAAATTTAAATTTTCATTTAATGCCGGATACTCTGTTAAACTTAGTAAGCTTGAATCTAAAAAAAAACAATACTAAAATATATCATAAAATTTTAAAAAATGTATACAAATGCTAAAAATTTACAAATTATTTTAAAATGTCGTACCCTTGCCGTTGGTTGTTTCAACTCGTAATGCTTCTTCAATAAAATCTGAACATGGCACAGAGTTCGGTGAGCTTGAGGCTGTAAAAATTAAACAATATTTTAACGTCTTATTGGGTTTAAAAAATTTTTCTTAGCAAGTCGAAAAATTTCAAAAATATTTTAGTTATACCATAACTAGCAGCAGGAAAATTAAACAGACACCCTTTTTCAGCTTGAACAGCGCCTTCCATAAAATCTGAATATGGACCAGTGTTTGACCAGTGAGATTAAAGCTGCAAAAATTAAACAATATATTGGTATGGTTTATCAACTTTCCAAAATAACTTTTTTGATTAGTCCAAAAATTTAGAACATTTAATTTTTAAAAATCTTACCATTATTATTAGCCAAAAAAAGCTGGACGAACACCCCGTTTCAGCTCGTACTGCATCGTCAATAAAGTTTGAACACTGAGCTGAGTTTGTTGAGCTTGAATCTATAAAAAAATCAGTTTGAAATTATTATAACGGCTTATTAAGTTATTTTGTTTTATGTAAACCCTAAATATACCTACAAGGTTCTTACTATTTTGTTGGAGTTTTTGTGTGGTTATTCAAAATTTAAGACAGACAAACGTGCATAAAGAGTTAAGTCCTAACATATTTTGGTGGTAAAGGGGACATTTTAATTAACAATATTAAAGACACAAAAACACTTTTATTACTACTTGGAGTTTAACACACTAATTTAATATGTTAGTATTATTTTCTTACCTTGCCCAATGCCAGCTCTGGCACGCAAATTTGCTAAAAAGTCACTTCGTTTAGAACTCATAACCTCACTATTCCACTATTATATTTTATTATATAATACGAAAAAAAAGTTTATTATGCGAATAAAGGAAGGAAAAAAATGTATTTGCTCTACGTTATTCCTTTTTGTTGTTTAAAGTTTATTTTAAAAAATGTAAAAATCACACAACCCTGAAGCACGTGTCTATGTAATTCAAGTAAACAAAACAATGTGCAAAGCGATACAATTCGCCCACATTAAAAAACATGATTGTGAAAAGAGGGATAACTATACTTGTGGCTTTTTCCACGAAAGCAAAAAGAGAGTGCCAAAGGTGATATCTCGAGTTATATCTCTGCACACATTTAAATAAAGTTTATATCCTTTGGCACAATAGTTCATTAACATAAAAATAAACGTAAGACAGTTATACCCTTTTGCACACAAGTAGTTACCGCTTTGGCATATTCAAAAGTAAACTTATCTCATTTTTCACATTTTCGGACTTATCCCCCTTTACCCGCGCAGGTGCGAATTAAATACGAAAAAAACTATTTTGGCACTATGTACATAACAATAATATTTACCGTTATTTTTGATGGAAAATCCCTTACAATGTTTATAGTCATACTAAAGAAATAATGGTTATGTCTTAAAAACAGTTTAGCATCTGTTATATTCATTGTTAGATTTTTATATCCATGTCCAGGGCAATTTGGTCCAAAACTACTGATTTTTAAAAAAGGTTCCTAAAAAAATAAATAAAACCAATTCGAGAAGACCTAAAAAGACTTTAAAAAATTATCAATTAAATGGTACAAGAAGATTTTGCACTTTGGCTAAAATAGTATAATTTCAAAAAAAAATTGTTATTTATTATACAGGGAAAAATTTCTAGAGTTTAGCTCAAAGTTGTGTTTTCAACGACGCGAAGCGCCCGAAGCCCGAGCCGAGGGCCAAAATTTAAAAAATTTCCCATGTATAAAACACTATTTTCTTCTGTGACAGGAAAAACGACGATTTAATGTTTAAAACATATATTAATACAATATATTAAAGGTAGAAAATTAATAATGTAAAATTTTAAGTTTTCTTAAGTCGTCTGTTTTATTTAAAACAACAATTAGACCTGAGCTGTCATGGAAACCTTTAAAGTAATTATTAAATTTCTTTCAATCTAATTTTGTGATTTAACGGATTTTATTTAAAAGTTTGGAACTTTGTGTCGTTGTTAAATAGCTAAAACTCGCGAACGTAGCTTCGAAGGTGACGTATAGTCCCTTTGTCTATTCTAATTACGTGTTTAAGAAGTAATAGCGAACTTTTAATTTGTGCAAAGTTGTTCGTGTGTTTCATAACTTTTGTGTCAAGCATATTATTTAATAAATTTGTGTCTCTCTACCGCCAAGTGTGTATAATTTATCATATTGTGTTTGGTATAACCCTCAAATATTGGGAACTATTTATTTTGGCACCAATTCTCTGAACAGACTGTGTTCCAGTATGCTGCTGTGTCGCCTATGTTTTTAGTGCCTCCAGAATTTTTTATTATTTTTTTAATTTAAAATTATAAATATCTTGATAACTTCATACCATGTCTTTACCTGAAACTAACCAAATAAACCAAAATGCTGGACAACTGTTTAAAAGGCTACTTAGATCAAACAGCTCAAATATGCCTAAAGTGACTGAGACTGTCCAAAGTATATCACCAAATATTAGTTGTACCAACATCGTTCTCAATGAAGATCTAAGCACTAACAAAGAACCTCTTAATGACATCATAAGTGACTTACGAAATAAATTAGCAGATCAGCTCTGTATTAATGAAGAACTTGATCAAGAATGTAAAAGGGGAAAGAAAAAGATTGATCACTTACTAAGGGATCTCCGGAACAAAAAGAGGAAATCAAGAAACTAACTATGCTCCTGGAAAAAGTTAGGGAATCTACAGTAAATAAAGTTATAACAAATTCATTAGCTACACAGACTGATAAACCAATTTCTATCTCAACAAATAGCTCAGCTACTCAAACCAATAAAACTACAACGCATTCAACGGAAACACAGTAAAACATTTAACTCACAAACAAGGATAAACCCACAACATCCATAAAATGCAGTGTGAGTGAGTCATTGGAAAAACAAAACAACAAAAAAGTTAAAACAAAAAACACCATTAAGCGGGCCCATAATCCAAATAATGAGTTGGTAAGTCCTAATTATAAAACTTATCTTACACCTACAGAAAAAAAAGAAAAAAGTACTTATATATGGAGATGGTTCTGCATTGAATTGTGTATCATTGCTCAGGAATTGTTTGAAAAATGACCAATTTTTTGTCGAGGGATGGGTTAAGTCTGGTGCTCATCCTTGCTCTTTGGCGGACTCGATTTTTAGTGTATGTAAAGACTATGATGTAAATGATTCTGTTATTTTGTTTTTAGATCTTAATTATATAAAATCATTAAAAAAGAAATCAATAGAAATGCTACTTTCAGTGGGTAAATTTACGAACTTAATTTTATGTCTTAAAGATAACAACGCAACTTGTCATTCCACCGCTAGTCGTCTTTTGTCTTATATTCAGAACTTCTTGTTAAAAAAAACGCGTCAATTAGAGTATTATGTAATACAACTTTAAGTGGCATATATCGTTACACAAAAGCAAAATTATGCAAGGTTATATCTGATTATGTTCTATGTAAAAATGTTTGTAAAAATATTGTTATAAAATCTGTAATCTCGAACATACCCGCGGAAGATAAAATACAAATTTAAATGTGCAGGCATGTAGGGAAGATTCAAGTATTCAAGTAGTACGAGAAACGCTTAATCAAATTGTTGATAATGCACCTAATTTCTCTCTTGAAATTTCTAATAATGTATATAACATAATAGACTTAAAAAACAAGAGCAGTAATATTGGGGAATGCAATGTAACTTCCAATTCAGGGATTATCCAGGGCATTGTGGAACAGTCTAATAATTTGGAAAAGACAGATAATTTAAGTCTAGAGCCAGAAGGCAATTGTACGGTACCAGATGTTTCTAACATGCGATTGGGTACTTTTTTATACCCAAGACTATCCCAGTGGAATCTGGAGGAAAAATAGATAAGAGAACTGTAAGACTAATTCATTTGAATGTTCAAATCTTAACAAATAAAATTGACGAATTAGAGTTGCTTCTAGAGAAAGAAAATTTAGATATAGTGTGTGTTACTGAACACTGGCTTCGGTTTTCGGAACCAAGTAGCTTAATTATTGGAGGTTATCAGGTAGTTTCCTACTTTTCAAGGGATTTTTATGATCACGGGGGCTCGTTGATATTGGTAAAAAAATGTTTGAAAAGCAAGTTTAAAACAGTCTTTTCAATATTCTTGGGCGTTACAATAAGCTTATTTTTTGTGGCGACCTAAATGTAGATTACCTTACTGAAAACAATAATAAAAGAAAGCTATTTGATTTGTTTGACTCTTTTGGACTTAATATAACCACTACAGAGCCCACTAGAATTTTTACCAATAAGAACGGTGTAACCAGTATCTCCACAATAGATTATGTAGTTACAAACATTGACAATAAAATGTATACGTGTAATATTATTAATCCACACATAAGCGATTATTTTGCACACCTTATGAGTTTCATGTTTTTGAGTGATAATGTGTCATCAAAAACATGTAATAAACAAAAAAAGAAAGGTGCTTATCACCTAGTAATATACAGGCATTTACTAGCATTATAAAACGGCAGAATTGGAATGAAATTCTATATTGTTACAAAGGAACTGATTATGTGTGGAAGGCATTTGTTGAAAATATGGTATATTGTTTGGATTTTGCCTGTCCAGTTAGGTTAAATGCTGTTAAAAATGTTAGGGCTGAAAATTGGTATACTCGCCAATTAGCACAATTAAAATTAGAATTGGACGGATTATACTGGCAACAAAAATATATAGGAAATGTAGAACTTTGTGAGATGTACAAAGCTAAAAAAGGGAATATAAAAATAAAATTAAAATTGTAAAAAAGATTACTATAAAAATATTATTTCCAACTCCACAAATAAAAGCAAAACTATATGGAAAATCGTAAATAATCAGCTTAACGGGCAAAATTTTAATAATCACGCTATTCAGTTAACTATTAATAATGAAGTAATCACTGAACCACACGATATAGCAAACAAATTTGTAAATTACTTCAGCAATGTCTCAGAAAAAAAACTAATTAATAAGTATGGTACAAGTAGTACCATATGTACAGTTGGTCCCTTATTGAGCAATTCAATAGTGGTTACAAACACTGATGAGACTGAGATAAGAAACATAATTAGTAACTTTAAAAATAAGAATTCTTCAGGCACTGATGGTATAAATTCTAAACTACTAGAGTCCGTTGGTCAGTTGATTAGCACCCTACTAAGTAATCTCGTAAACCTTAGCTTATCAGAGGGCGTGTTTCCTCAGGTACTAAAGACCGTAAATATAGTTCCAGTTTATAAAAAAATGATAAAACCGATATAGAGAACTATAGACAAATAACTTTGCCATCTATACTTTCCAAAGTGCTTGAGGTAGTTGTTTATCGCCGTATAATTTATTTTGTTGGAAGATACGGCATCGTAGAAGAGTGTCAGCATGGTTTCTTCCCTGGAAAGTCTACAGAGACTGCGTCATTTAACCTTTTAAATTTTATTTATAAAAGCTTGGATCAGGGAAAATTTGTTGTTTCCCTCTTTTTGATTTGTCAATTGCTTTTGACACAGTAAATAAATCTTTCCTTATAGCAAAGCTTTATAATATGGGCATACGGGGTACTCTTCTTAACTGGATTGAGTCTTATGACTGATAGAAAAATAATTGTTAAATATGGGGATACTTTTTCTGATACTAAAGCAATACACTTGGGAGTTCCGCAAGGTTCTGTCCTCGGGCCACTGCTTTTTATACTCTATGTTAACGATGTCTCAAACCATTTAAAAGCTAATAATCTGACAATGTATGCGGATGATTCAACAGTTGTGGTCGTGTCTGACAGCTTGGAAGAGCTTGGAGCAAGTATGATGATGGTGCAACATGACTTTGAAGTGTGGTGTCAAAAAATAACTTAATTTTAAATACAGAAAAAACAGTCATTGTAAATATGCATATTCGTAAGCCAGTACCAGACTATTTTTTTGTAGAGAATAATGTAAAGGCCTCAAATTCTGTTAAATTTTTGGGTACTTATCTGGATTCAGGCTGTACTTTTGATGTTCACATTGGTCATGTTTGTGCCAAGCTAAATTCCGCATATTATGCTATTCTCAAATTAAAAAACACTTTAAGTGAAGAGAGTCTGATGACCGTTTATTACTCATTAGCTTACAGTTTTCTTACATACAATGTAATTGTTTGGGGTTGCAGTAGTCTGTGTGAGGGAGTTTTCGTTGCTCAAAAAAGAATATTAAGACTTATTTTTAATATGGGATATGTAGACTCATGCAAATCTACCTTTATTAATAAACAAATTTTAACCTTCCCGTGCGTCTATATATATAAATGTCTTACGTTTGTAAATAAAAATAGACATCTGTTTACAAATTTAAATTTAAACAGCAACACTAGAGTAAAAGATTTGTTTTTGGTACCCAAACACAAAACTTCTTTCTATGAGCGATCGCCAATGTATAATTGTATAAACCTATACAACAATTTAGCTCCAAATCTTAGAACCCTACGTGGTGTTAAATTTAAAAATGCTATCAAAAAGTTTCTCATCGATGGTGCGTTCTATTCGCTAAAAGAATTTTTAGCAAGCCAAATAACTTGACTTTTAATTACATTGTTCTTGAGACTGCTATTGGTTTCTAAAATTTCTGGATAAATGATTTGCTTGTTTTATATTTGTATTGTGAGCGTTTTTACCTATATGTGTATATATGTTTATATTGTTTAGATTAAGTTGTATTTTATATATAGGTTTTATTCTTATCTGATATGTTGACACTGACGTATGTAACAACATACAAAATTATTTGTCTTTGTGTTTTTGTATCTGATTTATTTGGTTTATAATTGACGAACCTATGTACATATTATGTACTTATTTGGAAATAAAACATATTCTATTCTATTCTATTCTATTTTAAATATTATAAATTTAAAAAAGTTTGAATTTACTTTTGTTATGAGGGAAATGTGAGTTTTGTGTAATAAAATATTCTAAAATTAAATATACACCATAACTTATGTGTATGTATACCGATAAAAAATTCTAATTTTTTCCGGGGAAAAAAGTTATTTCATGAACGGTACATCTTAACACCTTTCAACAGAAATAAAATAGCAATTTATTATAGTTTTTAAACCGCTCTAGATATATAATTTGTATTTGGTATATTGCTTAACTGTAGCAAAAGACATATCTTTTTATATAAAATATAAAAAAACAGCCAGTGACGCCCGTACCATATTTGTAGGGACTATTAAAAAAAAAAAAATGATGCGCCACTGCTTCTTCCTAAAATAAAAATTATTTTTGAATCCCTATTGAATTTGGAATTTGATCTCTTGACTTTTTCCCGAACGATGTATAGTTTTTAAAGAAAAACGTAAAAACCAGTAACTAACCCAGAAGTAACAAATACAAGACATCATGTAGTATGTTGCATTTTTAACTTTTGCCATATACAACTAGATGGCGCACTTTTTACCTACCACCTTTAACCTCTCGATGCTATGGCTGGTTGTTTTTGAATTTCTTGGTGAGATGGCTGAGTTCTGGGATACAGAAAGAATATTTACAGTCAATTGGGGCATCATCAAGGCGTCTATCGACCTGAAGCGGTTTGACAAGTCTTAACGAAGACGAAACACGTGTCACCGTCTTGGTCGGGCCCGTGGTATTACATTTTCTTTTGGACAATCCGTAATTTTTAAACAATCAACCATAGTAGCCGAATTTTTACAGGGTATTATTTATTTATTTATTTTTACAGTCATTAATGAGCCATATGCCCAAAGAACTTTACCATTTATTAATGAATTTATATCAACGCTCAAGAATCTTTCACTTTTATATATATATTTTTTTGGCAAAAAGTCGATTTTTAACCAAAATTTCGGTCTTAAATTGTTTATATAAAAAAATATTTATCGGTGATAAAAATATTCGATTAGTTACTAAAAACTATATTTAAAAAGTTCGTTTTAAAATTTAAGACTAATCGGTTTACCCGTTTTCGAGTAATGTTGGCCACCGACTTTGAAAAAACCATTTTGAGAAAAACGCGTTTAAAGTTTGGAAAGCGCATAAAAGCTTAGAGTGCTTGTAAGTTGTCATTAAGATAGGGTGAATTCTAGTGAAATGGTTTATATTGACCATGCGCTGATAATTTATTGATAAGTTTTACAGTATGACTTCGATCATTTGTCTAGGAAATATACCTAATGCGTGCAAAAATTAGCAATCTTGAATTAATTTATACCCAATTTGTCATCTAGGCCAAACGACATTTAATTAAAAAAAACTATTGCGGAAAATTATCGGCATACGTGTAGGTCTGTTCTTCGATCGTCCTAAAGAAAAAGCTTCAATTTCGCTATTGTTAAAAAAATACAAGTTGTAAAATAATCGTACTTAGTGTGTTATGAAAGATTATTTATCGCTCCTGTACCGATTAGATGGGATAATAATTATTATTGTTCCGAGATGACTAATTTTTGTACTCTCCATGTATATTTTCTAGTAAAGTAACCGCAGTTGTGCTGTTAAACCCATCAATAAATGATCAGCGCACTTAAAAGGGCATACTGAATACTTGGTTCATTTTTTTACGGTGAACTGAGGTTTATGGATTGACTTTTCTGTTTCCGATTGCCATTTGACGTTTTCAAGTAGGAGATTAATTAACAACTCACCTTTGTCAATTTAGATTTTCTGCTTACCGTTTCCATATACCATATCAGAAACCAAAACGTCAAACGACGATCGGTAACGGAAGCGTAAATCCATAATTTCAGCCTAATTTGAAAATCATTATCAAGCAAAACAATTTGACCGTGATTTTGACAAGTATGTAACTACCTCAAAATCTACCTAGCAGGTAAGAAGCCGGCAATTTTTCAAAACTTTTTGTAAATGACTTACATACGGCTTAATACAGATAATTTAAATTTAAAACACGGCCTTGTCCTATCGGGCCCTTTAAAAAGTTTTACTAAAACTTTTTACTAAAATTAACAGAGAAGCCAATACTAGACCCCATTTAAATTTACATGGGATTCCCTCTATGCCTTAAGCCGATGCACCACCCGGTATGATTTAATATTTTTCTTGCTTTTTCAATAAAAAATGAATAACAGTGGCTATTTAAATAAATCTTTTAAGAGGTATGTGGTCATGCGTTGTGTTAATGCGAAACAAAATCTTGAATCACGCCATCTGTTAAAGTGTTGCTGAGTGTGTCGGTTTCGTTGGGTTTCATGTGAGGTGTCAGTGTGTCAGTGTGTCATTACATTCATGAACGCTGTTTCAACACCAATGACACCCAGAAAGGTTTCAACACAAAAGTGTCATTCAACACAGTGTTACACATGACTACTCTTTTCTCGTGTGAACCAAGATCGTTTGACTAGGTAAGGTTGCCTCGTAAGCCTTGCAACATGGCGGACCATACGTCACATATGTATTTTGCTCATTATTTAATGAAGTTTTTAACAGTGTAGTTTGTGTTTTTTGTCAATATTAAAGAAATACTTTTAAATACTGTTAATTCCAGTTGTTACCGTAACTTCTTCATTTCCTATTAATAAATTATTTAACAATGATTATTCCTTGTTTGCTATGTTGGCGCCAAGGAACCAGCAGTGCGGTACATATGTGACGTAATGAGGCAACCTTACCTAGTCAAACGATCTTGCGTGTGAACCACCTGTCGTCTGTCAGCTCTTAATTTTGATGAAAGAAAAGCGAAAAGTAACAAAAACTTTATTTAAAAACGCAGTAAAATTTGTTTTAATAGTGTTTTGCAATAAAAATACCGTTTTGTGTATTTTAATTCAATTCTTTGTGCGCATAGGTACGTGTCGCGTCGCAGTGTTTAAAAAGTTTGTAAAGTAATTAACCACCTAAAAAGTGTACTTGATTTTTGAAAAAAGTAATCTTTACTTTCAATATACGCTGGAACAACCTAGTAGCGTAATAAAGGATAATTTGTGTAATCATGTAAGTTTTTCGTTTGATCGAATTGAAACAGCAAAACTCATAGATAAACTGGTAAAGAACAAAATAAATTTGGCAACTTTTTTCAAGCTCGTTGACGTGTTATAACTGCTTTCAGCTGTTTTTGACAGCGACAGAAGGAAAACATATGTATTTAAAGGGATTTAAAGAGCTGGTCAGTGGCGGGTTTGCTTTTTAATCGTAAAATTGTGGGGATCATTATCACTGTTATTTATGGTGGTCCGCCATTTTTAATAATTTTTATTCAATTTATTTTTACACAAGGATTTTGGGGTTTAAATATATTAAAGTATTTCCATAACACTTTGTATATAAAAAAGAGACCTTACATATCTACACAGCTAAATTGCAAATATATAGTTTAATGCCACTTAGCCTAGATTAACTGTCTCTGGGCAGTCTTAAAATCGCAATTTTCATTAAAACCCTTGCAAACATAATATTTTAATAATGCATAATAAAATACAAATAATTACCTACATCTTGATATACATATACAGGGTGTCCAGAAATTACGCGTCAGGATTTTTGTGGGCGATTCTGCACAAAAAATTATTGTCACAAGTTTTTATACATTTTTTTGGAAACTCGTAATTAATCAAGATACAGGAGGTTGGAAAAAAATGTGTTATTATTTTTTTTAATAACGTCTTTCTAGTGTACTGATTTTCGCAAAATTTTGGATACATATCAATAACAAATTACCCCTAAACAATTTTTGTTTTTAAGGCTTGCATTGTTAATTTTGAAAATCAGAATTTCTCATTAAACGTATATAAATGTTTTCTTGGAAACCGTTCATTTTAAGTTAATGCAACAGGAGGACCTTTTAAAAAGATATTTTAATGCTCTTTATTAATTAAATATGTAGATTTATAAAAGGATTAAAACAAAAATGTTATACAAAGAATCATACACTAGAAAAAAGGTAAAAGTAAAAAAAAATAACAAAAGTATGCTTTTAAACAACCTGTATCTCCGTTAATTTTAAGTTTTCGAAAAAATTTTATAAAAGAATTTTGCATTCATTTTTTGTGTAGTATTGCCCATCGAAATCTCGACACTCTGTATATATTAATACAAATTAATTCTTATGGTTGGTACTTACGTTTGAATTTTAACCAAAGGAAAATTATATCAACCTGCAACCAAAACTTTTTTGACTACAGATAAGTTAGCGTCTTTGGTTTATTATTTGTACCTACTTAGTGATAGATATCGGATCGATAAAAGGTTGCGTTTAGAAATTAGGACGGTGTTATTCGCTGGGCGGGGCTTTCCGGATCTTCCCTAAGTTTTATTAAGTTAAATATAAAAAAAAACACAACAACACGACACAATACTTACAGCATTTTCTTTTAAGCAATGAAATTCTCGAATTTGACTAAAATAAAGGAAAATGAATAATACAATTGAAAAAAGGGACATTTTTTCCAATGCCTTCATTTTAAGGTTTATGCATTTCAATTTACCAAACTTTAAATTAGTTGTTATTAGTAAACCTAAAAACTGTTATATATCGTGTACAAATAAAATATATTTTAGATAGTTAGTTTTGGGTAATTAGGTACTTATTTAGAATAACGTATTAATTTAGATATTTATTTTTATAGATTGTCGTTAAAGATATTATTTGTCAAAAATGGGAAACGCGATCAGCGACTTACCCACCGTTTAATAAAAAAACATTTAATTTTAGGAATCAGTGGCAACTCGTAAGCAAGTCTTTGGGGCGTCGTTCTCTAATAAATATCATAAATTGTACAAATCCGCTTATTAATGGTAGACAGTAGGGATGTGCGATGTTTATCGATGTTAGATTGATCGATGGTGGACTAATTTAATAAGATTTTTGATAGATTGATAGAAAAAACATGTAGTAGGAGGGAAAAAGCAAGACTTTTTTTGCCCCCGCCATAAAAAAACTATAAATACGTCCGTGCCATCGATGTTTAAGAAACATCGATGTTATTTGTTTCGATTGATCACCTGCTTCGATGTCACATCCCTAGTACACAGATTCCTTTTGCCAAAATATTACGATTTAACTAAACATACCTATATCCAAAAGTTGATTCGAAAGAAGATACAGGGTGTTAAAATAAAAAATATTTTTAATATTTTTCAATGCGTTATGAATATTTTAATAAAACTGGGTATCTAGGAGTTTTTAGACATCAGTTGTTCAGATCTGATATTAAATTTTATGTGTAAAGTAGAGGGCGCTAAGTACACTATCTATTTAAATTTCTCTATAACGTCCTAACTCTTTTGTGCTACTCTGTGTGTACCATCTAAATAAACCAGTAAAATCCTCTATGCTTTTGCACAAAATAGATATACTTTGTAAAAATCGCTCTGGGTAACCGTTTTAAGGATATTCACGCATATACTTTTTAACTGCCCTAAACATCTTAAACGCAAATATCTTCAAAACGGTTGTCTGAGCGATTCTTACAAGGTATACCTTTTTTGTGTAGAAAGCATAGGAAAATCTACTGGTTTTATTTAGATGGTACATACAGAGTGGCAAACAAAATTTGGGATAGTTTGGAAAAATTTAAATAGTGTCTAGTCTAGTTTACACATAAAAATTACCATCAGATCCTAAAAGCTGATATCTTAAAACCCTTATAACCCGAATTTTATAAAAATATTTAAAACATACTGTAAATTATCGAAATAAATTCATTTTGCTGTGTCCAAAGGTAGATGAATTTTGGGATAATATTTTGTTTGTCTTGAAACTTGTAGAGCTTTCTAGGTAGCCTTCTGCAACAGATGATGACTTTCAACCTCCAAGTCTTTTAATATTCGTGATGACTTCACAGAATTAGCTAACATTGTAGCTGAGGAACGGTCAAAACTATGTCCCGTGTAAAGTTCTGGGTTTGGAAGACGTAAATAGGCAGCTATTTCAGGGGGCATCTTGCCAAAAGAATTTATTCCTATGCACTGGACAGTACAAGCCAATTTTTTGTAGTTAACAAAAAATCTTCTGTGGTGTTTCGGGCTTTCGTAAACTGAAATACTTTTTATACAAAGCTAGATATTTTCCATTTTCAATTTCCTCGGAAATGATAAAACTTCGGCTAAAATGGTTTTTGGAGTCTGGAATATTTACAATTAAAAGAGTCCCCTTATCGTCAATATCATCAATGCTAATTTTCATCAATTCTTCTCGACGACACGCACCAGCTAATCCGAAAATTGCAGCTACCTTCATCGCTAGATAGACATCATTTGAAGCTTCATAAATAAATTTTGCTATTTTAACTTGACTTCACTCTAATTCTGTTTTTTAGATCTTCATTATTAGCCGGCTTATTTTGATAAACCTTGTCTTTCAGATATTAAAAAAAAAATCTAATGGCTTTAAGTCTGAAGATCGTGGCGGCCATTCAATTGTACCCACTGATCTGAAAAATAATAAGGATAAATACAGCAAAAGTGACAATAACCCCTACGTGGGCACTGCGCAGTACACTTGTGGGCATGCGCACTAAAAATTTACAGACTAGCGGAAAACAAACAACAGGACCGGGTTTGGAAATTTGGTAAACGAGGGTTTTTGGGGCGCTAATCACGACTTTTTTTGGAAACGTTTCGTTCTCGAGATATTCATCATCAAAGTTGAAATTCAATTCTTAGTTTCACTCTATTCCGCCTTCTTTTTGCACAAAATTCTTGATATAACACCTAACAGGCACACAATATTATATAAATATCTTTAAAAAAAAAACTTTTTTTAGTTATTTTACACGTTTTTTCATTAAATTCCAAATCTTTTACCCCTAAAACGCTACAACCATGCATACACCTATGTGTATAATGGTTTCAGACATAGCGACTTGATTTAAAGCAAACTTTTTATATTAATAAAGAAAGGCTAAAAACCAATAAGAAAAACATGTTTTCAAAAGGGTTTTTTATAGTTAAATAAATTATTGTGTGCTAATTTAGTGTTACATCAGTAACTTAGTGCAAAAAAAAGGAAATTATAGTAAAAATAAGAACAGTTTGGCTATGATGACGAATATCTCAAGATCGAACCGTTTCCGAAAAAAAAATAGATTCGTGATCAGCGCCCCAAAAAACCAAGGTATAGCAAATTTCGTCAAAATCGGAGTGGCCGCAACTTTCTAGACAATTACCTAATTTTGTTTCTTGGATATATACACATATTTAAATATTTTATTTTAAGTTTGTACTCGTCTTCCATAGAAGTCCCTAAAAATTAAACTGGTTTAGATATTGGGTACTTTTTTTGTCTTGTATAATTTAGTATACGAGAGTGCGTTGAAGCACTAATCTCAACTTGAATTTTGTTTTTTGCTGGACCCTCTTTGACTAAACCTTAAAACTGCACGATATTTTTTGCGTTATTATCTTTCTTCTTAAAACTACTTTGACACAACAAAACTAAATCAATTGGTATTTGATTTATTTTATCATAAAACCAATTAATTTTGGTGTAACTAGTTTGAGGACTCAATTTATACACTGTTATTTCACTTTCGCTGCCGTAGCAGTTTTCGTTCAGTTAAACTTGGCGTGTTGTGCCATTTGTAAACGCCGTTGCCTCATTTGACTTGACCAAGTTATCACCTTTGCCTCTGGTCGTTTGCAAACGTTCGTGATCTTAGAAAATTTTATGCTGAAAATTTTTGACTGACCTCAAATTTGCAATCAAAACCACAAGAAAAACCTTCCAATTTCTGCAAAACAACACTATACAATAACTCATTATTTAGTTTTGGTTTATCAAAACTAAAATAAACAAAAGTTAAAAACACCACTGAAAAACAGGAAGACTCGCTAAGCACAAATGTCCTTTCATTTGTGCTTAGCGAGAATACCAAATGACCAGTGGCGCCTTTACCAAAAGGCTGAGTAGGCTGAAGCCTATGGCGGCATTTTAGGGGGCGGCAGACGTTTTTTGCTCTTCAAAAATATTTCTGAAGGAAAAAAGAAGAAGAAAGGGGCGGCGAAAATAAAATAGCCTACGGGCAGCAAACATGTAAGTGCGCCTCTGCAAATGACTAATAACGGTCGACCGTAGATGAGAGGTTGGTTTTTGGGCGGCTGACGGCGTCAATTTTACCTGGCGTTTACAATCGGAAAATCCCAAATTATCATGAGTGTGGCCCTGTTGCTATGTAGGTAAACATTTTCAGTGTTCCAACCACTATATTTATTAAAATACTGCAAATTTTGTCAATGTTGCCAACACTATATTGGATTTTAATTGAAAAACACTAACTTTTATGAGAACTGCGCATGTGCAAAGGTGTACAGCAACTCTCCCAGTGTGGGGTCAAAAATTCGTGCGCAGGTCTATTGAAAATATATGGGGAACATTTTCTATTAGCTATCCGCTTTATTTTTCAGATCATTGATTGTACCACGTCGTGCAATCCAGCGTCCTGCAAATATTTTATCAAGATATTCTCTGACGTTAATACCAAAATGTGGGGGAGCGCCGTCCTGTTGGAACCAAAGTGTATCAGTGGGGATATCTGGATCTGCTTCATTGGGAAACATAACAGCTAAAGCAGGCCCTAATTCAAAGCGTAAAAAGTCTAAGTAGCGTGCAGCTGTAAGGTTTTCCTCAAAAAGTATGGCCGTAATATTCTGTTGTTGATGAAGCCTGCCCATATATTTACTTCCTGAGAACGCTGCTTATGAGCTTCGCATATTCCGTGTGGGTTTTCCTGACTCCAGAATCAATAATTGTGCCTGTTAACTACTTTATTTAAATAAAAAGTAGTATTGTCTGAAAAGAGTATGTTCAGTAGAAACCCATTATTCTCGTCACATCACACATGCACTCGCCTGTCATAGTCATCTTCCAAGAGCTTTTGTACCTTATATGGATGGTATTTTTCTGTTTTCAAAAACCTCCCAATCGTACGTCTAGACGCAGGATTAGGCCAATGAATCCGTTGACAAATGTGGGTCTTCCTGCAGAGATACGGCAATGTCCAATTTTCTTTATCTAAAACATGTGGCCGGCCACTTCTGGGCAAGTCCTTCACTGTACCATGTTCTTCAAATTTGTGTTAAATCTTACTCACAGTAGCCTGGGAAATGTGATTTTCCGGATATTTTGCATAAAATAAAGTACACACTTCACTTTGACTCCGCATTCTATCCCCACATCCCAACAATATCAAGACTTCGATACGTTGCCATCTGACAATACCATTTTTGTGTAGCAAGAACACTTTGAAAGTACACAATTAATAAACTTATCAGATTTCAATTTTACCCAGAAATGCCACAATTTTAAAACTGAGTCAAAAAATATATATATCAGGGCAAATTTAATATTTGATACAAAAAATGCAACAACCTTTTTCTTTTGAAGTACACTGCTTAACAGTTGCTTGGGATATAACTCATTTTATGTGTAATTTTTTTGAAAAAATAAATTTCAAAGAATGTTGATGCTAGATTACGTTATCAGTTTTACACATAAATTAATAAAATGTGTTGTGGTGCCTCAATGATTTTAATTTTTAAAATCATTGTGATATACAAAGGCATGAGGCCGAGTCGGCTCGCCGACTCGTGAGTTTTGCACCGCTTTAAGCCATAGTATATGAGTTAATTTAGTTGCCCAAAAATCATTGATACAGTTGCCAGTGTTTAAAAGTAACTTTTTTAACTTTAAAGGTCAAGAAATCCTTTACGAAGAGCGATAGAAATGTATGTTATATTTTGGCTTACCCTATCATTAAGAACATGAATTTCTCAGAAACCTGTATATCAACAATTTGTTTTTTTTAAATTTTATAATTAACTTCATAGAACTTCTTAGTGTGTTAAGTGCCATGAAAGAAGATAGAAGAACAAAGTTACTAGGAAACAAATCAATATTCAAAAGTTAAATTAGCTGCACTTAACCAGACTATATGGTATTAGTTTTGAACAATTTTAACTGTGATATTTCAATATAAAAGAAAAGAGGGAAAATATTATTTTTTATTTTATTTAAAAAGTCCTTAAATTAGTTACATTATCAATACCAAGGAGCGACTAAATGACCAGAAAAATGTCTCCTTTTGAGAACCATAAACCCATATACCAAGCCAACCAGGGGTGCATTGGAGAAAGGATATTAAAGAAATTAAAAAAATAAAAAACATTTTTTACAAATTTAACACCCTGTATATTGAGAACAAGGAATTTGCAAACTTATATTTATATCATACCAGCTATTTGTATAGGAATACTGGCCAGTAATGCAATAACAAAACAAGCACTATTAGTTACCTAATTCAAAATGTTTGCATCACGGTATTCGCGTTAGACTGTCTTCGTTCCACACATTGCCTATGAACAACTTCGTTTAGCTGATACTGTATAAACTTTTTTCATATTTTTAATAGTAGAATTTACCCTTAAATTTTCTTAACAACTTTCTGTAACACCATGTAATTAAACCCTTGTTACGATGACAAATTAATACAATAATAAATATTGCAATACACAAAAGTTTATTTAAAATAATACATTATAATATTTTATGTCAAACCTATAAGTAAACAATATTTCCTTTTAATGTATTGCATGAAAGTATATCTTTAGTTTCGGGATTTATAAACCTGAACATTATCCTCCAAAAGTAGCTTCCGCCTAATTTCAACAATGGCAATGAATCTTTTAAATTAAGTGAATACTCATTCAATTTATAAACACCCTAAAAAAGAGTAAATATTAAACAACCATATTCTACACTAAATACTGATACATTTTTTTTTTTTTTTTTTTTATGTTTGGACAAACCACGAAGGCTAAAAGCCCAAATACTAACGTACCGTGGGTGTCTTAAGCGAGGTAAGAGGGAGTTTGTTGACACGGGACTTAAATACTTGAAGATTTGGGGGGAAGGAAAGACCTCCGCGGGCAGCAGGTTCCACAATCTAGAAACTCTAGGGATAAAAGAACGAACAAAGTGAGAAGTTCGGGGCCTGTCCAGTTGGACCGTATAGGGATGCATACGCGCGGAACCACGAGTTTCTCTGTTGGGAACCGTGAGTGGAGGAACTATACTGGTCAATTCTTCAGAGCAGAAGCCATGAAAGTACCTATAAAAAAGCGATAAATCCCCCACAGCCCGACGATGGGCAAGAGAGGGAAGCCTTTCTGTAAGTGAAGGATCATTAATGAGACGAATAGCTCTTCTTTGAATAGAATCAAGAATGCTCAGGGTTGTTGGGGACGCCATGCCCCAGATATGAGAACAATATTCCAAGGGAGGTCGGACTTGGGAAACATATAAAGTGTATAAATTAGAAGCGGAAAAATACTTTTAGCTCGAAAGAGAAATCAAGCTTTTTTGAAGCTGCCGTGGCTAATTAATGTTAATTAATGTTTTCTTACGACAGCTATGAAAATACAAATAAACATATGAGAAACAAAGCCTGAAAGTAACTAACTATCATAAACCTGCATAAACTCGATAACAAAATAGAAAAGAAAACATAAAAACTTACACAAAATACCGCTACACGCATGGGCGTAGACAGTATGACTTTCACGGGGTCCAAAAAAAAGGCTTTATAATAGGAATAGAGCCGGATTAACTCTTTGAGAGGCCCTAAGATAATATACAGAAGGGTATTCAAATCCTGCAATGCATCATGAGAAATGTGTCATACTCCTATTTAGAAAATAACTTTTGAACAAAGAAGTCTTAAAGAAACACTGGGTGGACTTGGTGGGCGCCTAATTTATTCCACGGCGCTCTATGAACAAATAAAAGTAAAGAGCCAAAAATAAAGGTCCATCCCTGGGTAGCGCCTATTTTATCCCGTGACGCCGTACATTAAAAAAACACCTTCCCTGTCTGGTGCCTATTTTATTACGGTGCCCTAGGCTGTGGCCTAGTTAGCTTAGTGGGTAATACGGCACTGATAAGGAACTTTACGTGTGTAACATAGGAATTTTAAAAGCAAACCAAAGGGCTTTAAAGTGCAATGCAAAAACGCAAAGAAAAATAAGTCATTATTTAACAAAACGTACTTTTTTATACATATTCCGTTGAATTCTAATCGCGCAGGTATTCATTCCAGCCAGGGGGTGCAAGTTCACCCCCTTGCAAACCCTCGCGGCGCCCATGGCTACTTGTTAACAAAAAACTCTATTTCAAGATATAAACAAAACCCTTTATTATACGCCACTTTAACTTATTAACTACCATCATTTGGACAAAGTAATCAAAATGGCAGAAACAGTATTAATGCTGGCTCTCAGAACATATGGCAAAACGTGGGGATTACTACCACAAATGGTTCACTGGGTATACAATACTGTCGTGAAACCAGCCATATGGCTAAGCTTCGGTGATACAAGGGGAGGAAAAATGGGGATGATAGACTGAAAAATAACCTGAGCAACACAAGTTAGATCAGAAAACATGGAAATTTTTATTTTGAAAATTACGAATACCTATCTTCGTTTTTCTGATTGGAGTCATTTGAAAATTTTGTATAAAAAAAACTGTAGGGTAAAAAAATTCAACTGGTTATAGTTTTATTTTAAATATACATAATTTTGAAAAATTTAGAAATTGTTAATAAAAATAAAAATAAAGAATTTGCTTCTAAAACTGGATTTTTTGGGGCTAGAGGGCAAAACCAAAGCATCAACTGTTTTTGCAAATGTTAACAATTTGTTTTGCAAAAGTGATCCTTTTGAGACCAATGGCATGTGGTATAAAGTCGGTACCTATGTTACCCATGTCTCTTTTGTAGATAAAAAAAAAATTAAAAATCAGGAAACCCAATGTCAAATACAAGATAAATATTTTTTTACCAAAAGAACAAAATTATTATTTTTCTGGTAAAATGTATCTTATAATAAAAAAAATCATTTCTTATGTAAACATTTGCCAAGTGTTTATGAGAAAGAAATCTTTCTCATAATAGTCTGGGAGGTAGGAACGTCGGGAAAACAAGAATTTTAGGTTGGTTGATTTTTGGTATATTGTTTTTCCTCCTCTTTCGTGTAGATCCTCGGCTGTCTGACTGGCGGTAGTGGTTGCGTTGGCGCCCAGCTGTGACCTATACAGTAGATAGGCAATGTGCGTTCTAACATAATAAGGGTAGTTTTCCCATAAGAAATACATGGGGAAAATTTCAGGTTCGATCTGCATTTTTGGTGCCGTCCTAGGGCGTGGCCCAAAATAGGGGATGATTTTAAACCACGTGATAGATAGGGGTAGTTTTTATAGATAGGGGTAGCACCTGACGTCATTAACCTATAAATTAAAAAAGTCTCGCCAGCGCCGGGAGTCGAACCCGCAACACCTGTGTGAGAATCCAACGCCATATACCACTAGGCCATTGGAAGATCTGATAATTAAAACGCTAAACGAGGTATAATTGAAACCTAGGTATTAGCATAACAATGAATCATTAGCGCATAGTTGCCGGAGCTAACACAGAATTTAGTTGAACACCTGCTGATAATCGCATATTAATATTCAGACCGAAGCGGCAACGCTGCATACATAATTTTTCATATAATGTAATAAAAAGTAAATCTTACACACGTGCATATTACATTATCCTAATTAATATGCAACAGCAAAAATCCATTATTATGAATAAAAAAGCAAATAACGTATTAAAATTAAATAATGCATAGGATTCGAGTGTTTATTTACTGCACGAGAAAACAAAGCTATACCGCGGGCGCATCCAGATCGTGATAATAATAAAAATAATTGCTGTTTTGAATAAATAATTTTAAAGATTATGAAAAGAATACAATATTGCAAAAAACAAAGTTCTTCTCATTATGCATAATACATACCGCTATAAAAATTCCATTATTATGAATAAAAAATTAAAAATATAGTAAAAATACCTGAAAATTGGTTCTCTAAATATCGCGAAAAATACAACTAAAATTTAACTAAAGCCATTTTTAGCCTATTAGCCAAATTTAAAAAATGTTTATACACCTCACATAATCCTAAAATAAATAAATTTAAAAAAACGAGGTAAAACATCAAACAAATGCGACTAAAATAATCAACATTAAAAACCACACCCCCACGCGCTTTCACCCCCGCTTAAGCCCGGGGTTTAAGAGCAAGGCGCCAAACAAATGGACCTAAAATAATTAACAGTAAAAAGGCTTACTTATCTTAGCGTCTCACGTATGACATAACCTAGAAATAGGGTATATTATTGATTGACATTAGTTGCAGACACGTGGTTTATTAAATATATATACAAAATGGTGAAGGTAAAAATTATTGGGGCCTTAACAGTTTTTAACGTATATTTCGGTTTCTAGTAGACCGATTTTAGTTGTTCTTTTGCTAATAATTTATTTTTTATAAATCTACAAATATTAATACTAAAATTTTTAATAATTATGTTATTTGAGTGTAAATAGGACCTTAACAGTTTTTAACGTATATCTTGGCTTCTAGTTGATTTTAGTCATTCTTTTTTAAACAATTATTTTTAATAAATATATTAACACTAATTTTTAAATAAATATGTTATTTGAGAGTAAAAAGGGCCTTAACAGTTTTTAACGTATATTTCGGTTTCTAGTAGACAGATTTTAGTTGTTCTTTTTGCTAATAATTTAATTTTTATAAATCTACAAATATTAATACTAAAATTTTTAATAATTATGTTATTTGAGTGTAAATAAGGCCTTAACAGTTTTTAACGTATATCTTGGCTTCTAGTGGTTTGATTTTAGTCATTCTTTTTTAAACAAATATTTTTAATAAATATATTAACACTAATTTTTTAAATAAATATGTTATTTGAGAGTAAATAGGGCCTTAACAGTTTTAACGTATATTTCGGTTTCTAGTAGACCGATTTTAGTTGTTCTTTTTGCTAATAATTTAATTTTTATAAATCTACAAATATTAATACTAAAATTTTTATTACTTATGTTATTTGAGTGTAAATAGGGCCTTAACAGTTTTAACGTATATCTTGGCTTCTAGTGGTTTGATTTTAGTCATTCTTTTTTTAACAATTATTTTTAATAAATATATTAACTCTAATTTTTTAAATAAATATGTTATTTGAGAGTAAATAGGGCCTTAACAGTTTTTAACGTATATTTCGGTTTCTAGTAGACCGATTTTAGTTGTTCTTTTTGCTAATAATTTAATTTTTATAAATCTACAAATATTAATACTAAAATTTTTAATAATTATGTTATTTGAGTGTAAATAGGGCCTTAACAGTTTTTAACGTATATTTCGGTTTCTAGTAGATCGATTTTAGTTGTTCTTTTTGCTAATAATTTAATTTTTATAAATCTTCAAATATTAATACTAAAATTTTTAATAATTATGTTATTTGAGAGTAAATAGGACCTTAACCGTTTTTAACGTATATTTCGGTTTCTAGTAGATCGATTTTAGTTGTTCTTTTTGCTAATAAATTAGTTTTTATAAATATACAAATATTAATACTAAAATTTTTAATAAATATGTTATTTAAGAGTAAATAGGGCCTTAACAGTTTTTAATGTATTGCGACGCACTTTCTTTGAAAGTTGATGATAGAATTGATATGACTATGATGAGTCACACCAATTTAAAAGTAAGAGAGAAAGAGATTTTTAAAAAAGTAAAAAAGCAATAATTTAAATCAGTGCAGTAGTTTATTTCACGCCAAGCAAGTTGTCAGAGTGCGTTGCAAATTTACCCGCAGCTCAGGGTGAGGAATAATGAGTCCGTGTTGGCGCCACCAGTTTTTTTACAGACTACAAACTGGAAGTCTCCTAGTTGTTATAGGAACTTGTTCAGCGATCACAAACTATTGCACAGAAAGAAGAAGTTAAATAATAACATCAAAATATTTTAATAAAAAAAGAGAAATATTCGGGTGAGCTAGGTAAATAAAACTAATGCGCAGCTTAAAATTAAATGTATTATAATAAAAAAAAAATATACAATAATCACAGGTGAAGTGAAGCGTCCCAAATAAAAAGGGGCAAAAAGATGGTCCAGAACAACTCCGGAACAAAAAAAAGGGTCCGGATTCTAAGTCCGGATCAAAAAAAAGGAAGGTCCAGATGCTAAGCCCGGATCAAAAAAGGAAGGTCCAGATGCTAAGCCCGGATCAAAAAGGCCCTGCAAAAATCGGCAGGCATTAGGAAACAATTAAAAATCAAAATAAAGTTATGGCTAAAGGCCTTAAATGAAAATTTAAATCTTAAAATTAAAGTAAAGATAAAATGGCTGAAGGCCTTAAAAAGAATTATTAAAATAATAAAAAGATCATTTTTAACATAATTGGCTGAAGGCCTGAAAGAAATTAATAAATAAGAAGCAAAAAAACTATAAACAAAAGCGTTGGCTGAAGGCTAAGTATTGGACAACATCAAGTCCCACCAAACTATTAAAAAAAATTCAAAGTATTCATACTAGTATACATAATAATATATACAATCACATTTGTGGTATCGTTGTCGACAGAGAATACTGAAAGGTTAAATTACTTTAGTAGATAAATTAATGTTTGATATAATAAAAGGCATAGCTTACTGCGCATCCGCTAACAAGTGAAGGTATGAATATAAATTTAAAAAAACTAATAAAATTTAATTATAGCTACTGCTTTAAACCATGAAAACAAAAAGATAGTTATATGAAATTAATTAGTCAATTAAAAAAAATCATTTAATTAGTGCGCATGCCTGACATTTAAATAAAAAATCAACTGTCGAAAATGATAACACAAATAGAAATTTAAAACCTTAATTTACTAAAAAAATTAACAGATCAATATCGGACACATCAAGGTTCGATGCATAGCACAGCCCTACTTAATAATAAAAACTATAATTATTACGAAATAGTAAAATTAAACCAAAAAAAATCATTAAACTTTTATAAAGTTTCAACATTTTAAAGTTTAAAATTAATAAAAAAATTATTATTCAAACAAATTAAGCAACTGGCAATAATAATAACTACCAAAGATTAAAACTCAAAATTTAAGATCTGAAAATTATACGTTGCACATCAAATTAAGAATAATAAGCAATATATTAATTAAATATCATTAATAATGACAAGTCCCATTAAAAGGTGCCAACGTATAAGCAAAAAAGAAAATCAATAATGAAACATAACACCCATACTCAAAATATACATAGATATCAGTAGGGTCAATTAAAAGGAAAATTAATTAACTAATTAACAATTATCATTAAGTATAACAATATTTAAAAACCCTCATTTAAATCTAATGACTTAAGCATTCCTATTTACAGAAAAAACCATTGAACAGGTCAGACGGACCTTTAAGCTAATAGTATAGTTACTAATTGTACATCATAAGCCAGTGCCAGTTAAACTTTAAAACAAAAGATCTACATATTATGATCTGGTTTTGTTGCCTTATTTTTACTTAAAAATTTAAAAAAAGATCGGTTAAATAAATTAAAAACGAAATATGTAAAACCAACGATATTGAAATAGAATAAAATAATTTAGAAAAATCAAATTAGAGTAAGTAATTAAGCGTTAGGCAAATTGGCTTTAGAATCTCTTTAATTTTAAAAAGTTTAGTTTCTGCCATACACATATAAGCTCTAGCACAAGTACAATAATTGTATGATTTTAGAAAGCCTACTAAAAAAAAATAAATATAATGATTATTTAAAATATAGTTTATTTTAGCAAAAAAAATATGTGATTAATCTCAGTAACTTAATTATATAAAAAAGGAAATTAACTGAAGTTAAGCAAGTTATTTTTGGTCAGAAAATGTAAGACTTGACAGAAAAAGCCCCCCTTTTCGATACACTAAGATTGTGTCGAACACTCTTCGACATAAGTTTTATATTATTATAAAAAGAAATACCCAATTAATATAGTAAATTCTAAAAGCCAAGTTATATGCAGGGTAAAAAAATTAAAGGAGAATAAGGGAAAACTTACTTAAGATGTTGGGCGGCCTTACAAAGAACAGCACTAAGTTGGTCCAAAAATCCTGCTTACACAGCTATATCTTGCCAAATAGCACAAAAATAAATCACCAGCTGCTAAAACTAGACTTGACAAGAAATATTTTGAGGACTTTGAGAAAGAAAAAAATCGGATTCTCAAAGTACCTCTGACCCCTTAGCTGTTCAGTTAAAAAGTGACATTTCTCGTCTCCAGCCGGCTTAACTCAGTCAAAAAAGGTTAAGTACCAACTTAAAAAAAATAAACCCTAAAAGGAACGATTGAAATTTGCCTAACTTTCAGCCCAAGCTGTTCAAACCGTTGCTAATAATATAACGGCCACCCCCTTTAAAGAAAAAAAAGAAGAACTTTCAAAACTTGACATCCACACCTGTCGATAACCTTACTTTAAAAACTTTGAAAAACAAACGGAATGGCGCAAAAATGTAAAAACCATAAAGAAATCCAGACAATCAGAGGCCAAAAAGGCAAAACAGAAGATATAATAGGTCCCCTAATTCTGGTTTTACTAAGGAAATAATTAATAAACAAAAAAACACAATTGCAATTGACACAGTGAGGTACACCAGAGGTTTCCTTAAGTTAGACGAGGTAAAAAACGATTTCTAACTTTATATTTTTATGCATAATGACTGCCCAAAACCACTCTATGTGGCATCTCGACAAAACATGAAAATCTTACATTTTTAGATAGAACACAAAAGAAGCTAAATTTCATCGAGAAGGTAACACTAAAAATTCTTATTCCAGAGGTTGGATTGGAGGAAAGAATGGTTTATAGGATTCTGATATGTGATGAAAGGTTTTACTAAGTAAAATAACCTAGTAAAGATACCTCATATTTAAAATAAAAAAATGATACAGGTGGGTAAAAATCCTTGATATAAAACTCTACGATGAAAACAAAAATGCATCACTAATGACAAAATCGAACCGTTACAGTATATTAGAAATACAGGGCTGTTTTTAGAAATACAGGGCTGTTTTTAGAAATACAGGGCGGTTTTTAGAAATACAGGGCTGTTTTTGAAAATACAGGGCTGTTTTTGGAAATACAGGGCTGTTTTTGAAAATACAGGGCTGTTTTTAGAAATACAGGGCTGGTTTTAGAAATACAGAGCTGTTTTTGGAAATACAGGGCTGTTTTTGGAAATACAGGGCTGTTTTTTCAAATACGGTACCGTTTTTAAAATACGGCACCGTTTTTAAAATATGGCACCGTTTTTAAAATACGGCACCGTTTTTTAGAAATACGGCACCGTTTTTAAAATACGGTACCGTTTTTAAAATACGGCACCGTTTTTAAAATACGGCACCGTTTTTTAAAATACGGCACCGTTTTTTAAAATACGGCACCGTTTTTAAAATACGGCACCGTTTTTTAAAATACGGCGCCGTTTTTCTAAAATACGGCACCGTTTTTAAAATACGGCACCGTTTTCTAAAATACGGTGCCGTATTTTAGAAAAACGGCGCCGTATTTTAAAAACGGGGCCGTATTTTAAAAACGGTGCCGTATTTTAGAAAACGATGCCGTATTTTAAAAACGGTGCCGTATTTTAGAAAACGGCGCCGTATTTTAAAAACGGTGCCGTATTTAAAAAACGGTGCCGTATTTAAAAAACGGTGCCGTATTTAAAAAAACGGTGCCGTATTTAAAAACGGTGCCGTATTTTAAAAACGGTGCCGTATTTGGAAAATACAGGGCTGTATTTTGAAACTACAGTGCTGTTCAGCTGTTTATTTTGCTGTTCATATTTAATTACCTGTTCATGTTTAGACTTTTGCGCAGGCGTGTGTGTTTTTAAATCACATCATACTTTGCCTCCTTGGTTCGTACTGTATCAATCAACCTGAAACCTGTCAAAACAAGAAACCTACTCTTGATGGGTTAATATACCATGCGGTTTTCGCTATTCGATAGGTATACTTGCTAATATTAGTGTCGTTGACAGCCTCGTATATAATTTGCATATCTACTTGTGATAATATTAGCACCGCTGGCGGCCCTTTATAATTTACCTATATATCTCCTTGTATCACGGCAAATTACTGCTTTTTAAATAAAATCAATGTTATTTGCCGTCTTTTAAATTATATCGCTGTTATTTCATTAATAAACAGTGTATTACAGTATAATTATTTAAAAGACGGTAAAATTACTGCTTTTAAATAAAATCACTGTTATTTGCCGTCTTTTAAATTATATCGCTGTTATTTCATTAATAAACAGTTTATTACACTATAATTATTTAAAATACGACAAAATTACTGCTTTTTAAATAAAATCACTGTTATTTGCCGTCTTTTAAATTATATCGCTGTTATTTCATTAATAAACAGTGTATTACAGTATAATTATTTAAAATACGACAAAATTACTGCTTTTTAAATAAAATCACTGTTATTTGCCGTCTTTTAAATTATATCGCTGTTATTTCATTAATAAACAGTGTATTACAGTATAATTATTTAAAATACGACAAAATTACTGCTTTTTAAATAAAATCACTGTTATTTGCCGTCTTTTAAATTATATCGCTGTTATTTCATTAATAAACAGTGTATTACAGTATAATTATTTAAAATACGACAAAATTACTGCTTTTTAAATAAAATCACTGTTATTTGCCGTCTTTTAAATTATATCGCTGTTATTTCATTAATAAACAGTGTATTACAGTATAATTATTTAAAATACGACAAAATTACTGCTTTTTAAATAAAATCACTGTTATTTGCCGTCTTTTAAATTATATCGCTGTTATTTCATTAATAAACAGTGTATTACAGTATAATTATTTAAAATACGACAAAATTACTGCTTTTTAAATAAAATCACTGTTATTTGCCGTCTTTTAAATTATATCGCTGTTATTTCATTAATAAACAGTGTATTACAGTATAATTATTTAAAATACGACAAAATTACTGCTTTTTAAATAAAATCACTGTTATTTGCCGTCTTTTAAATTATATCGCTGTTATTTCATTAATAAACAGTGTATTACAGTATAATTATTTAAAATACGACAAAATTACTGCTTTTTAAATAAAATCACTGTTATTTGCCGTCTTTTAAATTATATCGCTGTTATTTCATTAATAAACAGTGTATTACAGTATAATTATTTAAAATACGACAAAATTACTGCTTTTTAAATAAAATCACTGTTATTTGCCGTCTTTTAAATTATATCGCTGTTATTTCATTAATAAACAGTGTATTACAGTATAATTATTTAAAATACGACAAAATTACTGCTTTTTAAATAAAATCACTGTTATTTGCCGTCTTTTAAATTATATCGCTGTTATTTCATTAATAAACAGTGTATTACAGTATAATTATTTAAAATACGACAAAATTACTGCTTTTAAATAAAATCACTGTTATTTGCCGTCTTTTAAATTATATCGCTGTTATTTCATTAATAAACAGTGTATTACAGTATAATTATTTAAAATACGACAAAATTACTGCTTTTTAAATAAAATCACTGTTATTTGCCGTCTTTTAAATTATATCGCTGTTATTTTATTAATAAACAGTTTATTACAGTATAATTATTTAAAAGACGGCAAAATTACTGCTTTTTAAATAAAATCACTGTTATTTGCCGTCTTTTAAATTATATCGCTGTTATTTCATTAATAAACAGTGTATTACAGTATAATTATTTAAAATACGACAAAATTACTGCTTTTTAAATAAAATCACTGTTATTTGCCGTCTTTTAAATTATATCGCTGTTATTTTATTAATAAACAGTTTTTACAATATAATTATTTAAAAGACGGCAAAATTACTGCTTTTAAATAAAATCACTGTTATTTGCCGTCTTTTAAATTATATCGCTGTTATTTCATTAATAAACAGTGTATTACAGTATAATTATTTAAAATACGACAAAATTACTGCTTTTTAAATAAAATCACTGTTATTTGCCGTCTTTTAAATTATATCGCTGTTATTTTATTAATAAACAGTTTATTACAATATAATTATTTAAAAGACGGCAAAATTACTGCTTTTTAAATAAAATCACTGTTATTTGCCGTCTTTTAAATTATATCGCTGTTATTTCATTAATAAACAGTGTATTACAGTATAATTATTTAAAATACGACAAAATTACTGCTTTTTAAATAAAATCACTGTTATTTGCCGTCTTTTAAATTATATCGCTGTTATTTCATTAATAAACAGTGTATTACAGTATAATTATTTAAAATACGACAAAATTACTGCTTTTTAAATAAAATCACTGTTATTTGCCGTCTTTTAAATTATATCGCTGTTATTTCATTAATAAACAGTGTATTACAGTATAATTATTTAAAATACGACAAAATTACTGCTTTTTAAATAAAATCACTGTTATTATGCCGTCTTTTAAATTATATCGCTGTTATTTCATTAATAAACAGTGTATTACAGTATAATTATTTAAAAGACGACAAAATTACTGCTTTTTAAATAAAATCACTGTTATTTGCCGTCTTTTAAATTATATCGCTGTTATTTCATTAATAAACAGTGTATTACAGTATAATTATTTAAAATACGGCAAAATTACTGCTTTTTAAATAAAATCACTGTTATTTGCCGTCTTTTAAATTATATCGCTGTTATTTCATTAATAAACAGTGTATTACAGTATAATTATTTAAAATACGACAAAATTACTGCTTTTTAAATAAAATCACTGTTATTTGCCGTCTTTTAAATTATATCGCTGTTATTTTATTAATAAACAGTGTATTACAGTATAATTATTTAAAAGACGGCAAAATTACTGCTTTTTAAATAAAATCACTGTTATTTGCCGTCTTTTAAATTATATCGCTGTTATTTCATTAATAAACAGTGTATTACAGTATAATTATTTAAAAGACGGCAAAATTACTGCTTTTTAAATAAAATCACTGTTATTTGCCGTCTTTTAAATTATATCGCTGTTATTTCATTAATAAACAGTGTATTACAGTATAATTATTTAAAAGACGGCAAAATTACTGCTTTTTAAATAAAATCACTGTTATTTGCCGTCTTTTAAATTATATCGCTGTTATTTCATTAATAAACAGTGTATTACAGTATAATTATTTAAAAGACGACAAAATTACTGCTTTTTAAATAAAATCACTGTTATTTGCCGTCTTTTAAATTATATCGCTGTTATTTCATTAATAAACAGTGTATTACAGTATAATTATTTAAAATACGACAAAATTACTGCTTTTTAAATAAAATCACTGTTATTTGCCGTCTTTTAAATTATATCGCTGTTATTTCATTAATAAACAGTGTATTACAGTATAATTATTTAAAAGACGACAAAATTACTGCTTTTTAAATAAAATCACTGTTATTTGCCGTCTTTTAAATTATATCGCTGTTATTTCATTAATAAACAGTGTATTACAGTATAATTATTTAAAATACGACAAAATTACTGCTTTTTAAATAAAATCACTGTTATTTGCCGTCTTTTAAATTATATCGCTGTTATTTTATTAATAAACAGTGTATTACAGTATAATTATTTAAAAGACGGCAAAATTACTGCTTTTTAAATAAAATCACTGTTATTTGCCGTCTTTTAAATTATATCGCTGTTATTTCATTAATAAACAGTGTATTACAGTATAATTATTTAAAATACGACAAAATTACTGCTTTTTAAATAAAATCACTGTTATTTGCCGTCTTTTAAATTATATCGCTGTTATTTTATTAATAAACAGTTTTTACAATATAATTATTTAAAAGACGGCAAAATTACTGCTTTTTAAATAAAATCACTGTTATTTGCCGTCTTTTAAATTATATCGCTGTTATTTCATTAATAAACAGTGTATTACAGTATAATTATTTAAAATACGACAAAATTACTGCTTTTTAAATAAAATCACTGTTATTTGCCGTCTTTTAAATTATATCGCTGTTATTTTATTAATAAACAGTTTTTACAATATAATTATTTAAAAGACGGCAAAATTACTGCTTTTAAATAAGAACACTGTAATTTGCATCTTTTAAATTATATCGCTGTTATTTTATTAATAAACAGTTTATTACAGTATAATTATTTAAAAGACGGCAAAATTACTGCTTTTTAAATAAAATCACTGTTATTTGCCGTCTTTTAAATTATATCGCTGTTATTTCATTAATAAACAGTTTATTGCAGTATAATTATTTAAAAGACGGCAAAATTACTGCTTTTTAATGTTGTAAACTGCTTTAACCCGTAACCAGAACCGCCCTATGTGAACCCCGTTTTTATATTTCGCATGGACTAGCCTATGGGCAGTGTGGTTTTTACTGTTAATTATTTTAGACCCCTTTGTTTGGTAAATTACCAACATTTTTATCTTGATTTCTACCTGTCAGAATTTTATAATTTTTAGCCCTAAAGGTACCTTAAGCCTTTAGAAACACACTAAAATAGGTTTTAGATGAGTCTTAACTTCAGATTCAAAAATATTTACCGAGCGCCAAAATGTGTATTTCAGAATTTTATACTCTAAGACCTAATATTTGTGATTTTTTTTTCTAAGTTTGAAATTAATTTTCTCGATTTCTGTCAGTCGGAATTTTATAATTTTTAGACCTAAAGTTACTTTCATGCCTTTAGAAACACATTAAAATAGGTTTTAGGCGGATCTTAACTTCAGATTCGAAAATATTTACCGAGCGCCAAGAAGTGTTATTCAGAATAATTTTACTCAACACCTAATATTTGTGTATTTTTCTCTAAGATTGAAGTCAAAATTCTCGATTTCTGTCAGTCAGAATTTAATAATTTTTATACCTAAAGGTGTCTTAAGCCTTTTTACTGTTAATTATTTTAGGTCCATTTGTTTGGCGCCTTGCTCTTAAACCCCGGGCTTAAGCGGGGGGTGAAAGCGCATGGGGGTGTGGTTTTTAATGTTGATTATTTTAGACGCATTTGTTTGATGTTTTACCTCGTTTTTTTTTATTTATTTATTTTAGGATTATGTGAGGTGTATAAACATTTTTTAAATTTGGCTAATAGGCTAAAAATGGCTTTAGTTAAATTTTAGTTGTATTTTTCGCGATATTTAGAGAACCAATTTTCAGGTATTTTTTACTATATTTTTAATTTTTTATTCATAATAATGGAATTTTTATAGCGGTATTTATTATGCATAATGAGAAGAACTTTCTTTTTTGCAATATTGTATTCTTTTCATAATCTTTAAAATTATTTATTCAAAACAGCAATTATTTTTATTATTATCACGATCTGGATGCGCCCGCGGTATAGCTTTGTTTTCTCGTGCAGTAAATAAACACTCGAATCCTATGCATTATTTAATTTTAATACGTTATTTGCTTTTTTATTCATAATAATGGATTTTTACTGTTGCATATTAATTAGGATAATGTAATATGCACGTGTGTAAGATTTACTTTTTTATTACATTATATGAAAAATTATGTATGCAGCGTTGCCGCTTCGGTCTGAATATTAATATGCGATTATCAGCAGGTGTTCAACTAAATTCTGTGTTAGCTCCGGCAACTATGCGCTAATGATTCATTGTTATGCTAATACCTAGGTTTCAATTATACCTCGTTTAGCGTTTTAATTATCAGATCTTCCAATGGCCTAGTGGTATATGGCGTTGGATTCTCACACAGGTGTTGCGGGTTCGACTCCCGGCGCTGGCGAGACTTTTTTAATTTATAGGTTAATGACGTCAGGTGCTACCCCTATCTATAAAAACTACCCCTATCTATCACGTGGTTTAAAATCATCCCCTATTTTGGGCCACGCCCTAGGACGGCACCAAAAATGCAGATCGAACCTGAAATTTTCCCCATGTATTTCTTATGGGAAAACTACCCTTATTATGTTAGAAACGCACATTGCCTATCTACTCTATACATTTAGAGCTGTCCCCTTGACATTTAAAGTTGTCACCGATATGTTAACAAATGCAGACCTGGGTCATATATTATCGTTCCAATTTTCATCAAAATATACGGTTCAGGCATTAGAAAGGAGACGACAGTATAATTAGCAATGATAAAAGTGTCTAATTATAAAAAAAACATGTTTGGTAAACCTATTTAAAGACAAGAAATTAAAAATTAGGTTTCTTAAAATGTTTTCAAAACCTTGTATTATTACCTGTACAGGTAGGATGCGAACTAATAAACGCAACCACTACCGCCAGCCAGGCAGTCCAGTGTCTACCCAGAAGAGGAAGGAAAACAACATATCAAAAAATCAGCTGACCTAAAATTCTTTTTCGAAAACGTTGCTACCTCCTGTACTATAAGTAACAATTAAAAACGCCTTAATTGTACGAATCGTTTGAAAAATGCTATTTGTAAAACTTGTTGTACAGGATGTCCGAATTTTGTTGCAATTGCAGGGTATCTTGGTTATTATTAGAGATAGATACTTTTGGTTTTTGCGAACTGTTGGGCCAGACACTGATATTAATTTTATAACTAAAGAATAAGGTTAGCCCTAAGTTTATAATTTGTTTACATTTTACGGAAACATCTAAATTTTAACTATTTTACCCCGCTGAGCACCCCTATTTACCCCTGGTTCCCTGAATTTGTTTACCTATTAATTAATTAAAATTTAAATATTTTAGATCAAAACAGCGTCCAAAATCAGTATGTATCCATAATTTTTAAAAAAACGTTTGATTAAAAACAAAATAGTAGAAAATCATGTATAAAACTGGTACTACTACTACTCTGTACCTACGTCAACAACTAAGATGGCTATGAAAAATCCATTGGTGCCATCTTTCGTTTCATTAAAAAGTAGCAACAGTTCCGAAAAACCGTAAGTCTCTATCTTTAATAATTACCAAGATACCCTGCAATTGCAACTAATTCCGGACACCCTGTACAATACACAATACCAATACTATTATCTGGGGTCTTTCTGGGTTACTGTTAATCGGTTGCCCTCTCATTTTACTCAATCCACCTATGATCAAACCAATATTACCTTTTTAAAAGGACATAGTAAGGGTGGTGTCATATTAGTAAAGGGGTCTCCAAATGCTTTTACTACCTTTAAAACAGTGCACATATGAGGTATCTTTAAATTTGAATATGATAAACAAGTATTTGGAGCATCTTTCTGTTCACACCTATCAATATCGACGAGACCCTAAAAATGATTTGTTGTATACAGTGCTTGCCTAAGTCAGGACCCCCTCTTAACTTTTAAATTGCTTGGTAATTTTTCATGAAAGTTTGAGGACTTTAGTAAAACAACATAAATCAAATTTTAGACAAGCAATGACAGATATAAATGTCAAACTGGCGGCTGGGTGCCATTTTGAAAAGAAAACTTAAATGGTTGGAGGGGTCTTGTGGCACATTATTTTAAAGCTCATGACAAGTTTTTTAACCCCAGAATATAAAATAAATACCTTTACCCCCAAAAAGGGCGGTACTTTACTACCTTACTTTAATTACCCGAATACCTAATTTAGATGAACATATCTTTTAAACTAATAAATGTAGATATACCTTATGTAGTATTTTCTTAAAGGTCTTTTAGATATCCTTTTAATGGTGATACAGCGTGCGTCATTAAAATAAATTATACTTTTTTCCTACCCTGTATAATATTATCCATATTACCATTAAATAATTCCTTGTAAGAGCTTTAAGAAAATGCCACATTAAGAGCATCTAACTTTATTAGATTCTGAAATACGGCCCTATAAATGAGGTATACAGGTAATTGCCAAAGTACCGCGATTTTTTAATAGGTTAAGTTATTGAGTTAATATTCTGGGGTTATAAAGTACTTGTCAGGTACTTTAAAATGATGTGCCACAAGACTTCCCTTTCCATTTAACACTTTCCTTTCCATTTAACAGTTTGACATTTATATTTGTTATTTCCTATCGTAAATTTGGTTTTTGTTGTATGACCAAAGTCCCTAAATTTTCATAAAAAATACCAAACAATTTAAAAGTTAGGAGGAGGGGTCCTGAATTTAGACAAGCACTGTATTTTTAAGGTGTCTTGGTGTATACAGGGTGTAATGGAAATACTTTTATATACTAAAACGTTAAAATCCTTGTGTAAAAATAAATTGAATAAGAATTGGTAAAAATGGCGAATCACAATTAATTGCTGAGATAATAAACACCAAAATTGTATGGTCAAAATGCAAACCCGCCACTGACCTTTTAGTGTTATCCCATGGCACAAAAACACAAATATGTATTCTTTGTGTCATGGTGTTATTCCTTTAAAAACAGCTGTAAACGGCTTTGACATGTGACGAGTTTATTTATTGAATTATTGTTTTAATAAAAAAATAATTAAATTAGGCTTGATTGACTTTTTAACACGCTTTTATTAACTTGGGTTGTAACTATCTATCTATCTATCTATGTAACGGAATCTTTGAGCCTAATTTTAACCAACTTCCAGCTATTCGATTTCTTTGAAACTTTGCACACGTGTCAAGGACCGATGAAGATGCAATAATTTAAAAACAGTATCCCGTTATCTTTTTTGAATCGCCAGGAAAAAAAATTCCATTATATTATAAAAACAACACCTAGGATGCCATCTGTTGGCAACATTTCAAACTTTGCTATTAAATGAAGAAGAAATTTTTTAGTTTTTACACAATTTGGTTAGTTGCACCATGCAGTCTGATGACACATTGGTGAAGATCAGAGAAAATCTAAAAGAAGAATTTTATCACAGCCAAGATGAAATGATGTTGCTTGAGCTAAAACTCACCAAAGAAGATGTTAAAGAAGTGGCAGAACAAATGCAGCAGACTGTACAATTGGTTTAAAGTCAAGTGCAACAAGTCCAAGATCAAGTTCAACCAGTCTAAGGGCAAATGCAACAGGAAGTACAACAATTACAGCGCCAAATATGTATTGATGAAAAACATACAAAATTGTATTTTCACACGTCACAGGTTAAAAAAATATATGTATAGAAATTATTTGGTAACAAAAACTAGATTAAAATAAGTATATGAATTTTTACAATAAAAATAATTATTAATTAAACATTACAAACAACTACTTGTTCACACACTACATATAACAAATTAAAACAATCATTTAAATTAATAATTACATTAAAATCTAACATGTTAAACAGGCAAATGCCTCTCTGATACTACCAACCTGATCTAGAAGTACTTATAGACATATATTCAGTTACACTATAGAATGCATTGACCTTTAGAAATTGTTTTATTTTTTTCTCAAAAGCTCCTAGATCAAGGTGCTTGATCTTTTCCGGTAATACATTAAAAAACTTTATGCCAAAGTGGTTCTGTCTGTCTGTCTGTCTGTCTGTATTGTCAGTACAGGTGTAGTTTCAGGATGTGGTACTCCAGCAACCACCAAATTTTGACTGAAAGGTACCGTGGGTTACGTACCTTAGACAATTTGAAGCTGCTGCAAATGAAAACAACTGGAGCCCAACAGAAAGAGCACGAGCTCTTGTACTTGCTTTTCGAGGAAACGCCATGGAGGTGTTAAGAAACATTCCTGAAGAAAAGCTGTCCAATTACGAGTCGATTGTCATGTTTCTGGAGACAGATGGCTGAAGGTCGCTTCCTATTCGTATCTTAGACTAAATGGAAACCAAATGTATTTTTTTTGTATATGCGCAATATGGGCAAAAAAAACCTTTTTTTTATGCCCATCAAGTTATTTTTGGGGTAAATTTTTAAATTTTGTCACTTAAAGGGCTTTGCAAATGCAACTTCGCCCTTTTTTAAAGAATAGCTCCCGGTCATTGACAATAAAAAGGTGGCAACCTCACTTTTAGTTCTTGTTTCATTTCTGCTTGGCTCCTTTTAATGTCTTTTTGGATTTTATCTATTTGTGTCTGGTTTCTTCTTGTCTAGTTTGAATCTCATGCTTCATTTCTTGTTGATTTATGTTTATATCTTTTTTATGGCATCTTGCATTTCTATCTTGATGTCTTCTTTCAGGTTTTCTTGGCTCGTCGTCAGTACTTTAGGATCTTCTTTCATTAAATCTTGCCTGGTCTTCATTTCTTTCTTCAGGTCTTCTTGTTTTTGGCTTTCGTAGTTCTACTGTAGCGTCCCGTATGAGTGAGTCCCAAAATATTCCATCTCTTTTCATAAACATAAAAATATATTTTCCTTTTTCAACAGTTTTCAAATTTTGTGTTTCAATCAACAATTTTTTATTAAAACTCGATTTGTATAAGAGCAAAAGATACTGATTGTATGTTTTCTCATTTTTAGTCCTTGTGGTTAAAGTACCGCTTTCTGGAATCACGCCTATGCTATCCATCTTTTAAAATTGTCGCTGTAAATGTTGTACTTGACCTTAGACTTGTTAAACTTGACCTTAGACTTATTGCACTTGACTTTGAACCAATTGTACAGTGTGCTGCATTTGTTCTTCCATTTCTTTAACATCTTCTTTGGTAAGTTTTAACTCAAGCAACATTTGTTTTCTCATTTCATCTTGGTTTAATTGTCCGTTTTCACGCTGCCCCATGTAATGTAATGAAACTATTAGATAATAGCAAATAGTAGTTTTTATATTGATAACTTTTTAACATGTAAGTGACAACTTATTTGATTTATTAATCATGTCTATTTCTTTCTGGTACCGCAGGTATTTTCCATATCCGAGGTACATAACAAAAATCTCATTTTTTTTTATCTAAATAAAATTTTATTGCCCCTCTATTAATTATTTTTAGTAAACAAAACCAAAGTCAAGATAGCTGTGAAATAGGTTTAGAAGAAGCTCATTTAATTAAATGTAAAGAAGTTAATATCAAGGATGAAGATGACAGGTAAAATTTAATAGTTAAATTTAATAATCATTAAAAAAAAATAAACCGACTTCAAAAAATTAGTAAAAGTCACTACAAGTTAAAAATAATAATAAAAAAAAAAATCGGGTAATAGCATATTGCATAAAAGCATAAAATCTCTTGTTTATTTATCATTTTTAATATTGCATCTAGGTGATTGAACGCAAACTAATCTAAGGGCCCCAGGTGAATAAAACAATTTGGCAAATTGACATTTTCGTGTCTGACTATTATTTTTCAAATGGCAACCCAAGCACTTTTTGAAAAAGGGTTTTTTGACGAATCTAATAATACCAATTTATTTTCGATCAGATTAAAAATAAAGACATAAATAAAGCATCAAGGCCATTTAGATGCAATATTAAAAATGGCCCTCAAAATAGTTTCTTAAGATGATACAAAACAGTTGTCTGAGTTTTCAATTTTAGTATCACTCTTTTGTTGGCGTTAATTAAAATATGTTTTAAAGAATACAAGGAATTTTTGTGAATCCTTTTTTTAATATTATTAATCACTTAGTGACTTTTTTCCCCAAATTGGAGTTTAAGCTCTAACTTCGGCTTTAAATCGACAGTTAAAGATGAAATTTATCTTTACTAGTATTATAAAGAGGTAAAGTTTGTAACTTTGTTTGTTTGTAAGGGTTAATCTTTGGAAATACTGAACCGATCATGAAAATTATTTCACAATTCGAAAGCTACACTATTCAGAAGTGCTATATGCTATATTTTATTATGATTGACAAAAAGTTCATAGGAAAATATAATCAACGCCCAACGAAATGGGAACGAGTAGACTAGTTTGGACTAAAATTCCTTTTCTAAAAAGTAAAAAAATATATATTTTTTGACTTTCAGGTGCCAAATTTCTTCAAGTAACGTCGAGGATTCTGAGGATGGCTTTCTTACAAAATTCAAGGACTTCATAAAAGTACAAGTTTTAGAAGAAAAAGAGGAAAGAACCGGAAAATTACGGCATGCATGTAATAAATGTGACTATCAAACAGACCGTAAACAAAATTCACTTATCATCTACAGCGCCATCTGTTGAGCGACAATAAAGTTACAATCCACAAATGCAGTCAGTGTAACTATCAAACGACTATCAAGAACAGTTTAGCTAAGCACATTGTCATACATAAAAGTGTTAGTGAAGTTCTCATGCATAAGTGTAATGAATATGGTTATAGCTCAAAAGGTTCGTTTGATCTTAGTCGCCATATTCAATGTCATGCCGCAAGAAAAAGTAAATCTTGCGTTGTTCGGAATTTATACCAATAAAACAACAACATTTAGTTTGAAGCTTACAAATGTAATAAATTTAACTATCAAACCTACACAAAGAAACATTTAACTAAACACAGACTTACATATAAAAATGACAACTACAAATGTTATATGTGTAACTATCAAACGACCTTAAAGATGGATTTACGTAAACACATAATTATACATAAAAGTGACTTTTATAAATGTAATGAATGTGATTATCAAATGACCACAATCAATGATTTTGCTAAACACACCCAAACAGCAAAAACTTTCCATTGAGCAATCCCCCATATAAGTAAAGCATGCGTCGCCACTATTTCTTGACCTTGCTGC